>LPNX010200608.1:19686-44682 GCA_001517045.1 Pseudotsuga menziesii
TGAGGCATCTCAGAGTTTTTGGTTCCACCTGTTATGCCTTGATTCCGAAGGAGCAAAGAAACAAGCTTGGTGCTCGAAGCAGAAAGTGCATTTTCCTGGGGTACGAAGAATACTCCAAGGCATACCATTTGTATGATGACGTAAACAAGAAATTTGTTATTTCCAGAGATGTCATTTTTCTTGAAACTAATAAAAATGACCAGTCCATTGAGAGACAGCTTGATCATATGGAAAATTATCCTCATCAAAAGAACTATTATGAAAATGAATATGAAATTCCAAATCTTGAAGGGGGGATTCCTATTCTGGATCAACCTTTGGAGTTTCCATACGAAGCACCAACTCCCCCGCATGAAGAAGTTCCTGCTACTTCACTTGAACAAGAGGTTCAACTGGATGATGTGATTGAGAGAATTGAAAGACTCTCAATCAATGATGAAGCTCCACTAGCTGATCAACCAGGACCATCACGAAAGATTCCTAAATGGGCCACAAAGACAATTGAAAGAGTCCATCCAGATGAAGTTGGAAAGACGGGAACGAGAAGTTCGAGAAGATATGGAGAAGAAGCAGATAATTCAGGTGATGACATGGATGTATCATTTGATTGTGAATTTAATTTATTTGCTAACTTTGAACCAACTTCCTTTGAAGAAGCTTCTACTCGTGTTGAGTGGAAAGAAGCTATGCAAAAGGAGTATGATGCACTCATAAAGAATGGAACTTGGAAGCTGGTTGACCCTCCAGTTGGAACCAAACCAATTGGCTGCAAGTGGGTGTACAAGAACAAATACAAATCAGATGGCTCACTTGACAAGCACAAAGCGACGCTTGTAGCAAAAGGCTATGCACAGAAAGAAGGAATTGACTATGAAGAAACATTTTCTCCTACAGCAGAATGGGCTACCATCCGAACCTTACTCTCTTTAGCTGCTCAGAAAGGGTGGAAAGTTCATCAAATGGATGTGAAAACTGCTTTCTTGAATGGAGACTTGAAAGAGAATGTCTTCATGTCTCAGCTAGAAGGCTTTGTTGTGAAAGGAAAAGAACAAAAAGTATGCAAGCTTGTCAAATCCTTGTATGGCCTAAAACAAGCACCTCGCGTTTGGTATGAAAAGTTAACCGAGCATCTTTTGAAGTTAAATTTCGAACATTTTGATCTTGATGATGCAACACTGTTTATAAAGAAAGTTGGAAGATCTGTTGTGTATCTTGTGGTGTATGTAGATGATCTTTTGATGACAGGGAACAATGAGAACTATATATCATCTATAAAGAAAGATTTGAAAAAGATCTTTGAAATGACAGATATGGGACATCTCCACTATTACTTAGGAATTGAAGTCACTCAACATCCTAAGTACATATTCCTATCTCAGAAAAAATATGTTGGAGAACTACTAAACAAATTTTGCATGACAGATTGCAATCCTATATCTACTCCAATGGAATAGAAAATGAAGCTCACATCAAGCGAAGGGAAAGAATTTGAAGATGCGACCAAGTATCGACAACTTGTAGGAAGTATTATCTACCTCACAACAACTAGACCATATATTTCTTATGTTGTTGGCATACTTTCAAGGTTCATGCATAAACCTTGTGAAGGACACTGGTCAGCTGCAAAGAGGGTTCTAAGATACTTGAAGGGGACTCAAGACATGGGACTCAAGTACTCTAAAGTGGATGACTTCAAACTTATTGGGTACTCAGACTCAGACTTTGATGGCGATAAGGAGACAGGAGTATCAACTTCTGGATACACTATGAGTCTTGGATCAGCAGCTGTTTCATGGAGATCTCTCAAATAGTCAGTTCGAGCAGATTCAACAACAGAAGTAGAATATGTGGCTGCAGCTGAAGCAACGAAAGAAATAGTATGGCTCAGGAAGATACTTGAAGATTTGTAAGAAAAACAAGAGAACTCCACTCCATTGTTGGTCGACAATACTTCTGCAATCAAGCTGGCAAAGAATCCTAGATTCCATGATCGAACCAAACACATCAACACAAAGTATCATTTGATTCGACATCATGTAGAGGCCAAGACAGTCCATCTTCGACATTGTTCCACAAATGATCAAGTTGCAGACATCTTCACCAAAGCGCTTGGACGAGAAAAGTTTGAAAGATTCAGAAACATGCTCGGACTTACGAACACCCCTTCGGATTAAGAGGGGGATTGTTAGAATAATCCGTCAGGATTATTGTAAATAAATAAAAATAGGAATATGAATAGATAGGAAGCCAAACAGGCTGAGCGGAAGGTGAAACCCAACCGCTATGAGATATGTATAAGTATAGGCTTTTGCATTGGAATAGTTAATCAATCGGGAGTTATTACCATCAATGTTTGACATCGCAGAATAGTAAAGAGAAGGATAATTGCTTTGGAAAGTTGCGTCAGAGCTTTCTTTGGAATGACACTTAGAATAGGAGGTAGAAGAGGTCGTGGTAGATGAGATGAAAATGCAGAGATAATGGAGGCATTACGAAATATCCATGCAAAAATGGAAGCAATAAGAGCCACTATTCCATGGGATCATGAAGTAGGTGATGAAGTAGGTGATGTTAAGGAACTAGAGAAAGAGAGCTCGACAAAAGAGGAACAACAAGAAGACATCGATGTCAAGTTACTAAAAACAGTAATGGGAGTCAGTTCAACATCAAAGTAAGAGGTGGCCACTTACACTGGGAGATTAAATATTGAAGAGATGGTGAGAGAATGCCATAGACAAGCCTTTTGACTATGTAGAAGTTTTAGAGAATAGGAAGTAAAAATTCACTATGACTAAGTGGAAAGGTAATAAAAGTTTATGGGGATGGTATGACTAACTGGAAAGGTAATAAAATTTTATGGTCGAATGGTATGTAGAAGAAAATAAGGATCTAGGGCAAAAAACTAATCAAAACCTGGGATTGGATGGTGGAAAATATTAGAGGTAAGTATTTTACGAAAGATGATCAACCTTCTTTGTATATGAAAATGAAAATATAATATAGATATTTCTAATTGTTAGACATTATACTAGGGAGTTTTAAAGGGTGAACATTAGGGAAGGCGATGTTGAAGTTAGTTCATAAAACATTTAAAGGATATCAATGGCCTTACACTTATATATAAGATGAGATAATTTTTTTATCTCTAAGCAGAGTTGAGGAGGCATACCAATGTGCTTTGAGAGTGGAAGAGAAGCCAAGTAGGGGAAAAAAAATTCAGGAAAAGGTAAATCCTTATCCCATAAAGACAAAGAACATGAAGCTAGAAAGAGTAAACCTTCAGCTCCAAAGGATGAATACAATGACTCAAATTGGTGAGATAGGTCATACTAAGAAGATGAGACAAGAGGAAGAGGATCTCTCTTGAAAAGAAGAAAGAGAGAGAGACAACACAAATATAAGGTTAAATGATAAACTTGTGTAAAATTAGGGCATAATTCATGGAAATGGACACAACATGATAGTAAGGGAAAACGAGTATTCATATTATTCAAGGTGAATAAGAAGAAAACGCAAAAACCTATAGTAGAATATTTACCTTAGAGAGGCGAAGATTTGTTGCTGAAAAAAACCATGTTGAAATCATAAAAAGAGATTCAAATGAATCGTTCCAGAGGAGAGCATTATTCACAATAACTTGCAAGAAAATAAGTAAGTGTTGTGAAGTTGTGCTTGATAATGGAAGTATGAACAATCTAATTTCTGTAGAAATGTTAGAAAAGTTAGGTTTGGAAAAAATGGTGCATCCAACACCATAGAAACTCTCTTTGTTACATAAATATCACCAAATCTAGGTAACTTAATAGGGTAGATTGAAGTTCTAGATGGGTGGCTATGAGGATGAAGTGTGGTGTGATTTCATACTCATGAGGGTATGACATCTACTATTCTGAAGGCCTTAGCAGTGGGATAGGAAGGAAGTTCATGATTGGCAGAGAAACACTTGTGATTTTAAGATGGTTAAAGTGAATCACATACTTCTAACATGGAAGACTGAAGTATTTAAGACTAAAAATCAAGTATTGATAATGAAATAATAATAATAATAATAATCTATTTTTAAGGTCACCGTCAAGTGAGACACCAAATTGGTGTATGAGACCCCCTTGTTTGTGGGACAAAGGACCCCCCTCTGCGCAGCGATTTAACTGCTAAAGTCTATAGAGGTGTACATACACCACCCCCTCTAAATTTGAACCCGTGACCTCCTACGAGGAAACACATGCTCTTAATATAAGGAGCTTATAAAATGTTAAAGGTAAGTGAATCATTTCCAGAGAAATATGCTTAGTCAAATGATTTTTAAAGTATGATGACTAATTATCTATTCAATGAGTGGGTTTTTATGAAAAGTGCATATCAACTAGCATTGACTACATGTAAAGATTTCATGAAAGAATACATTTCTAAAAATGAACAACTTGGTATAGGACAAGGCGTGGTTATGAAAGGTGGATGAAAATCTCTTCGTGGAAAGCTATTCAAAACCTGTTGACAATGGGAAATAATAAATGATGGAAGGACATTGTTATTATTAAATAATCCAAAAAAAACTTATGTACACGGGAAGAAATTGACGAAGATATTTTTCAACACGAAGAGCTAGAATTGAATGACCTTGCTCAAATATATGAAAATGAATTTAATAATTAAATAGTTGAGGGTTTGATATTGTTTCAAATGGTAGAATGTTTACACGTTGAAAAGGTTTTCTACAAAAATATGATAAAATCAGAAAGGATAAGAAAGAGTTTTTAGTATTTAATCTAATAGAGAAATCATCCTATAGAAATCTATATTAGAATGTATGTTGCAAGTTTACAGAAATTGACATTGTTGTGGAAAGTTACATGAGCAGGAGCCCTCAGATTAGTGTCAGATTATGATGCAAGGTATCATTAATATTTGGAAGTAAACTAAACAAAGTGGCTTCGTGGAAGTAAAAATTCTCATTTTTACTGAAGAGAGTGAGATTCCTTAGCTAAACTTTCGGTTATTTAGGTTTGTAATAATAAATTTGGAGTTTATGAATCTGTTTTGCATTATAGATCTTCATTTGCAAGAGAATTAGTTTTTGGTAGTATCTTGGAGATTAATCACATATGGAAATTTTAAATATAGTTCTTGTTTCCTTTCTTCAAGGAATAAATTCAAGAAAGATCTATTTTCTATATTTGAAAATATTTTGTTTGTAATTTAGTTAGATTCAGTGTGGATGGGAGATAATAGACGTTTTAGTTCGCTAAAGATTATGACTGCATCAACAAAGTTCATTTCGTTTTCTCTGCGTGAAGGGATAGTGTGTTTTCTTTGTGAATAAAATGTGTGTTATGTGAAAGAAGGATACTTCGGGCAATTTGGAAGTGCATTTATGTGTGATTTGAAACAATGAAAACTTCTGTGAGTCCAGTTTGATATCTTAGATTAAAAAATGCTTCGGTTTTTTTATTCTATTTTATATGAAATTTCGTAAGAATTATTTACCTTAGACAAGAGTATTGAAAGAGTTCACATATTTTCTTCATGGTTGAATACATAAGTTTGAACACCTATGAACATGTGTTGGTTAAAATTGAAGTAGGGAATGAAGGCTTGATATTCTTGTAACATTCTCTGTTTTCTAATGAAAGTTTTGAATGGAATATCATTATTTCGTTTGTATGGACTATTTTGTTTTTTTGCAAAAGAGAAAGATTGGATTCCTGTAATGTGATTCATGTGAGGGAAATGACTAAGGGCTTTTTGGAAGATTACATGCATAAACCCCGAAAACAAAATACCATGCGTTTCTTTTGTGCCTCACTACAGGCTTGGTGTATTCCTGTAACTCTAATAAATTCTTCGTTTATTTTTAAATTGGCAATTAATATACAACCGGTTGACATCGCGGCACTACACCTGTCATTGAGAAAAAAATGAGTTGTTGGCTGTTACGTTGAAGATTTGGTTAACATTTTCAAATTGGTATTTTGTGTGCCCACCCCCAAAGCATGCACCACCATAAGACCCAAAATTTCATTAGTCAAAGTGATTTCCATGCTATACAATCAAATAGTGATCCCAATCGCCCTCAGATTCCCATTATCTTCCTACATAGTTGGAAGGAATAAAGTGAACCTGTTGAAAAAGATTTCATCGTAATAAACCTATCATAGGAGGTCACCCATCAATTAAGAGAAGTTCAATATAAAAAGGAAATACATAGTTGGAAGGAATAAAGTGAACCTGTTGAAAAAGATTTCATCGTAATAAACCTATCATAGGAGGTCACCCATCAATCAAGAGACGTTCAATATAAAAAGGAAATGAAAATAGGTATAAAACACAAACGAATAAGAAACAAAGGTCAACTACCTACCCTCCAGCTGGAGGCATGCACATTCTATATTGGCACGCAAATATATTTTTATATAAAACCTGATTGAAATAAAAGTACAAAGGAACTCCATCACAAGAGTTCACCTTCTTATGAACGAAACATAATCATAGTATCATTTAAATGATAGGTCGGATATATTACCCAGAGTTCACCTTCTCTTCTATGATCCCTAGAAAAAAGAAATAAGAATCAGTCGACTCTTATACTCAACCACATGAAACAATTATATTCATTACATCAGTAAATTCTGACCAACAGAGACTATTTCTCTTCAACAAAAGAAGATAAATACATCAACAAAAGACATTCAATAAACATATATTAAGTTTGCGTCTCCATCTCTTTGAGAAAACACCATTTATATAAACCAAGGAAGCAAATATACAATACACAAATGGAATAAAATCTTTGATCGAGTTTTGTTCTCTCAACCTCAACTTTAATTTTTGTGAACCATAGGATCATTAGGCATGAATGAATTCAATGCAGAATAAAGGTTGCAAAAGGGAGACTATTAAGAGTAGACCTAAAAATATATTTATGACAGAAATTAAACAAACACGAGGAAAAATATGGTGAGCATAACACTACATGAATAATCATTGATGTCTATGTAATATAATAAATCATAGAATAGGTAGAATTAAAATAGCTTAGGGAGGATTCGAATTGACCAACTGAAATCGACTATGGTTCTCGGTCTATTTGGGAAAATCACCCGGAGAGATCACTAATGCAATTTGGATAACTGAATTAGTCTACAATTAGTTAAATGATGAGGGTAGGTGAGTAAATGCACCCATCCTCCCTTAAATCATGTAAGTTAGGGCTAGGGTGACTAAGAGTGAATTAATTGATGCTAAGTAGAGCATAACTGAACATAACTTAACACCTACTAGAGTCAACTGTTCGAGATTGTTGTTGGCACTCAGAGTGGGATCCTAAAATTATAGGGATTGGTCCCTAAAGCTCCTAAACGCATGAAAATATGAACATTTAGTGGTAGGTGTATCCTAGGATATGTGTCTCCCATGCACTAGTGAAGTGTTGATGACCTCTTAAGCTAGGAAAAGACAAAATACACTAAGTGATCAAAGGGAGGATTAATTAATAATCCTAACACCCCCCTTTAAACCTTACTTCGGAAAACCTAGGCCCTCTAAACGAAGACCAAAGTTCAACCACATAGTCTAAATGAATAAAAATAATTGCTTTACAAACAAAGAAATGGGTAAAACCTTGTGGGAAAAAATTTGCCTCAAAATAAGTTGGGAAAGCCAGTAACAATAACTGAATCAAGACTTTACACCAAGAAGAGATCTAATATATAAAAATATATTTTTCAGTGAAGGACTCGGTGAATATGTATGGAATTTTATCCACTATAGGGAATTAATTTAGAGTGATAGCCTTACTATGGAATACTTCCTAAATATAGTGCATGTGAACTTCACTATGTTTTGTCTACTACTTCCGATTTTGATCGTGGGATATCTTTATTGTACTCTTATTATCACAATAGTGGTCTACTAATGGAAAAGTGAAAATTCCAAACTCTATCAGAATCCCATGCAAGCAAGATAGCTAAATAGCTCCATTCACATCCCTCTGATACTCTTCTTTAACTGAAGAGAGAGGAAGAGATGATTTCCTCTTGATTGACTAAAAGATTGGTCCCAATACCAACATGAACACAAATCCTGATGTAGATTTCCTATTAGTACAATCATCGGCCCAGTTTGAATAAGTAAAACCAATCAAATCTAGTTGTCCCCTAGTAGAATAGTTCATCCCAAACTCTGTTATACCTTGAACATAATGCAAGACGTGCTTTGTTTCCTTCAAATGCATCTCATGTGGCTCCTACATGTATCTGGAAGTAACACACAACATAAGATAAATCTGGCCTCAAATGAGTGAGGTACAACAGGCTACAAATAAACTTTATGTAGAGTGTACTATCAACCACTGGTGTGGAACCACCTTCTTCTAACTTGATTCTAGAAAGGAAGGGGAAGGGTGTTGCTTTATAATCTGTCATGTGGAATATTTTGATAAATTCTCCTATTTATCTAGACTATGTAATCATGACTTCCGAATCTTTTTTGATTTCCTTAAATACCAATGAACTCCCTTAAAATTCTTTACCATCCATGGAGAATGATTTGTTTAAACATTACTTGATGGATCTCCATCTAGTTGCAGCGCTATTAGTAATGAGTAAGTCATCCACATATATAACAATAAACAGTAAGAATCCCCTTTTATGTACCATGTAGGAAACAGAGTCATATATGCATTTCTCTAATATAGGTGACGTTTGGAAGGAATCCATCTTAGCATGCCATGCCCTTGGGGTTTGGTTTGTCACAAAGAGAGTTTTCCTCAGTTTGCAGACTAAGGATAAATATTCATTGTATCGATAAAGTTGTATCATATAGATAACCATGTAGGAAGTACCTCTTCACTTGCATGCAGTCTATATCCTATTTCTTTGAAGTTGCAATGACCAAAACTTGTCTGATGGAGTCCATTCTTACAACAGGAATGAATGTCTCATTGTAGTCCATCCCATGGACTTGTGAGTACCCCTTTGCCACTAACCGAGTGTTATAATTGGTTGTGGTTCCATCAACTACTAGTTTGGTCTTGAATATCGATTTTCATTGAATTAACTTCCTCCAAGGAGGTAAAGTAACAAGATCCCACGTTTTGTTGTCTTGTAGCAAACAAAAATCATCATCCATAGATGTCTTCCATCATCAATCATGGCAAAACTCCCTCAATGATTGAGGATATGACCCCATCATCATGAAACATCTGTATGGGAGAAGTGGATATGAATGGAAGAGTTAAATATGTTCATCAAAATACTAGGACCTTTTTATTCTTTTATCATATGGATACCCAACACTATTCCCAATTGTTTTAATGAGGTTTTGGGCCCATTTAGGCCTCTAATTTGAAACCATTGTTGGGTTCTGGATATGGGTCTTCTTCAGATTCAATCTCAATCTCAATATCATGATGATATTGATCCTCATATTATGAATCTGAAACATCAGTCAAGACATCATCATTTTCAAATGGAAATGGATGAGAAATTATACCTGCTTCCTCTTTGGCTAGCTGTAGATCATGCACCTCACCTTCTTCAAATTGGACACTGTGCTCTAAGAATAAATTTTTGTGTTAATACCTTAATGATTTCATATTACCCCAAATAGTTTTGTGCATTACATATTATTTATTTTGTCCTGGATCTATTAGTGGGTTTATTATTTTTTATCGTACACCTTTTTCTTCTCTATATAAGAAGGATATATTCTCATTTTAATCATCATTGTATATTATCTTGCCTTTTGTACTTTGTACAATGTGTAAGAAGGTTCATTCCTCGAAGAGGATTGATATTTATCTTTATTATTCATTGTTAACATGTGGATTACTCTTGTATTGTCTAATTCTTCTCTTTTTATGCTATTCCTTGGACTCGGATGCATACCATTTGTTATCAGAGCTCTTTCCTCAGAACGGGCTTCTGCCAAATGAGTCATATTGGAATTTTCTCTACAACTTTTTTTCTACAATTATTCAGAGATTTATTTTAAAAACCAAATTATAAAACAAGACTAACTTTCTCTATGATGAAATCAAGATAACGATCCATTATAGTTTCAAAGATAATTGCGGAGGAATATAGGGTTTTTACTTGTCCAAAACCTTATCCAAAAAATGTGTTCTATGGAAAAATATCATCTTTGAGGCATCTGAGATCCAAATGTAATGATACAAGTTGCATTGGAAAGAATTAATCCAAGGGTATATGTGGTACAAGTTTGAACTAGGGAAACAAAATATTGTGGAATATCGTACAAGATTTCTCTTTTGGATAGGCAAAAAATTAAGAAAATTTGGGATATTTGCAATAATTTTTTTTGGAACTTCCAAATTACTCCATATATATGGAATTGGACACAAGACATATTAGGGTACCATAGGCCGAATTTTTATACCCAGAGAAATCGATATTCTAATTTTACCTCAGTTACAAGTAGTCCCTAAAATAGTCTTTTAATTAGGGCTTGAAAAAGGTACTCCATTTTGCGTTTGAATAGATTGGAGTAGAAGGATATATTTGTGGTAAAACCTAGTGTGTGATATATATTTATTATTCAAAATTACACCAAACGAAATTGGAAATAATCATACTCCACTCAAACCCCGACACGATTCATCCCCAACATATGATGAAATAGAATAAATATCTTTTAGAGTGTCCCAGTTGGAACATATGATTAAAGGAAATGTGGAAATGGATGACTAAGTTAAATTGGAAACTGAGATTTCTTATAAAGAGGATCTCAAATGGATGGCTAGTAAAGAGGATCTTGAAGGGATCGCTAGAAAAAAACATATTCAAGACTTGAAGTAGTTGATGAAGGATATAAAACATAGCTTCATTCCTCATGTATCTACTCAAGAAGAGGATGAGAAAACACATGAATTATTCTAGTTACATCTGGCAAAAATTGAAAAATAATTGGAGAATATGAAGTTGAAGTCCTCAAAAGTTGTTGATTCACTACAACATCATGGGTTCAATTCAGGTCCAAGGAGCTACTTCATCCCTAATATTGACATGATAAAGTTTGATGGAAAGGATCGAATCACATGGGTTTTTTAGATGGACCAATTCGTTGATCTAAATTAGGTGCCCACTTTGAGAAACGGAACCATGAACTCCTTATATTTATAACCTTACTTGTTTCTATGGTACTAATGGATTTAGACCACAAAAAGGAATTTATTACCTCATGGTCTAAATTCATAGAAGAATTGATTGCATATTATGGGGATATACATAACAACACCTTATTTAGCGAATAAAGCAATTTTAGTAGCTAAGTCTCAGAGTGAAGAATATTTCATAAGATAATCTGTTAGATCTCTTTATTGGAACCTTGAGGGATAACAATCAACTTAAGGTGTGTCTCTTTAAACCATCATCCTTAGAGAATGATTTCATGATGAAAAGGAAGGTTCAAAGTAAAAATATGGAAATGACTACTATAAAGGCCTTTTGCAACACATAGAGAGAAAATAATGTTCCTTCTTCTAAACCACCACAAGGTTGACACCCAAAAAACTAGATGAAGAAGAAAAAAAATTATTCTGCTCTAATTCTTACACTAAGTATAGTAAGGGACATAAGTATGGCTAGAAGAAATTATTCTAGATATATTGTGAAGAGGAAGAACCAAAAGAAGAAGAAACATATTAAGAAGAGGCAATTTATGTAGAAATAGAAGGGGATACATCAGAAGAAATTAATCCCACCATATCTTGTCATGCAATGGATAGAATTAGCACTCCTAAAGCTCTCAATATCAAAGGATACCTAAAAAACTAAAAAGGTAATAATGTTTATTGATTCTGGTAGTACTCATAATTTTATTCACTTTAAATTATCTAAATTTCTTAATTTTTTTGTGTATCCAGCCCCATAGTTTCAAGTAATGATTGTAGTTGGAAGAAATATAAATTGCTCAAGGAAATGACACAATATCAATATGTCTATGGGGTAATATGTATTGAATAATCCATGATTGCTATCCGAATGAGTGGTGCTGATTTTGTATTTGGTGTCCCATGGTTACAATTGTTTAGAACAATGGCTTTTAATTTTCAAAAACTTTTATTGAAACTTTCATGGGAAGGAAAATAATATGAGTTAAATGGTATCACAAGAAAACCAATCAAGGTGATAAGCTCTAATTGTATGAAAATTTTGTTTAAAAGAGGACATAAAGGTGTCATTGCATAATTATGCTCATTAAATCATCAATCCTAAAAGTTCCCTACCTACTGCAATCTCTGAAGGGTCATTAATTAACATTTCAAGGTATTTGAATATATTCCCAAAGGTATTTCACCTATTCAAGAATTTTATAATGTTATCTGGTTAGTTCCAGGTAGTCCATCACGATGGACATGATCAATATTCGAGGATTCTTAGGTTTGAAAGGGTACTACCATAAGTTTGTTCATAACTATGGAAATATAGTAGCTCCTCCAACAACTTTACTGAATAAAGATGCATTTTATTGGACTCCAGAGGAAACTCAAGATTTTGAACAGATGAAAAAGACCATGTGTAAAGCTCTTGTTTTGGTAACACCATATTTAAAAAAAAAAATTATTGTGGAATGTGATGCTTCAAGAAATGGAATTGGAGATGTACTAATGAAAGAAGGACACACTATTTTCTTCACAATTCATTCAATCAACGTAATAAACTTAAAACAACCCATTCATGAGAAGGAAATGTTGGAAATACTACATGCCTTGAAGCAATGGAACCCCTACATTTTAGGAACATATTTCAAGGTTAAAATGGATCATGATATACTTAAATACTTATTAGTATAAAGGCTATCTTTAGAAGAGAAATGAAAATGGGTGACAAAGATGTTGAGATATGACTTTGAAATCATATAAAAAAGGGGGAAGTAAAATGTTGTCACAGATTCACTCTATAAGAAAGATGAAGATCTTGAAGCATTACTCTATGTTATCTCAAGAATCCAATCATATTGGATAGTTGAACCAAGGGATGAATGAAAAAATGATGAGGAAATATTGACATTCAATCAAAACCTGCAACAGGATCCCAGTGCCTCCAATACATTTAGGTGAAATGGTGACTTGTTATGGTACAAGGATCACTTATATATTCATAAGACTTCCCACCTCAAGAAAAAGGTATTTTCTGAATTTCACTCATCATCGATAGGAGGGAACTCAAGTTTCTTAAAAACATGTCATGTCCCGAATTAAATAATTTCCAAATACAACTAATTGCAAATAATGTTCCACCAACCTACTAGTTCCCTAGGTTGAGACAGAGACATAAAATTTGTAATAAGGGGCTATCGGACCCAAAAGTACTTTATTTTACAATATTCACATTTACACGGTTAACATAACTGATAAATTATAATACCATAATTTTGCATGGGTTCATGAAGAAACATGGAATCTTGTGGAGCCTTTGGATGACTAGATTCCCCACACACTTGGAAAGATCTTCATCAAAATTTGAACACATGGGTAATGTAACGCTATTGTAGAGTGATTTGGTTTCAAATATTATGTAATGAGTCAAGGAATTCGAACAATTAAAGGATTGTAACTCTCAAGTAAGAGGTAGAGACTAGAAGACAAGGTGTTCCACTTGGAATGAGATTCGATGCACTCTATGGCAAGTATGAAAAATTCAGACCTAATTCCAGAAATATGAAAACTATTACAAGACATAGATAAAAATAGCCACCAAAAGGCCAAATTTTGGATTTAGAGGCATCCATTCGAATTGTGGAAAGAAATGGAGCATGAAGAGGAAGACAAGTGTCACGAGAGTTACTAAGCCACTAAGATGAGTTGGACAAATCCTATGGAGGGAAATTTGAATTTAGGAGCGATAATTAATTTAATAAATGGATTTCATGAGGAATTATAATATATTTTGATAATCCTTTAATTTTCCTTTGGCATTTTGGAGATATTTTGCTTGTCCGTTGCACAGTGAGTGTTCACTCTCCGTGCTTGTGAACCAATTTCAGGGGAGTTGGATTCCTTTCCAAGTTGGTTGACGGAGACTCCATTATGACATTTCATTGGAGATTTATGAAGGTTTTTTATTTTCATGTTTAAGGCCCATATATTCAAATTCTCTTCTATCTCCCTATTCCTTCATTGATTCTTCTCCATTCCCCCACACTCTCATGTTGATGACGCACTTGTTTGAGTGGTGATTGCACTTTGCTGAATATATTTGATGATAAAAGATATGATGTATGATGTATGGATATATAATTGCATGTCCATATGCTCTGTAAGTCTAAATCTCAGAAATACAGTTATGAAAGGCCCACATTCCCCATGCTCTTGAATAAGTAGTTTTCATGGATTTGGATTCAATATTGAAGTAGTTTTATATACCATTTGCATGAGCAATTTTCTCTGAGTTTGATGATGTTGGGGAATACGTATATTATGTAATACTATTTAGTATCATTCTCATATTCTATTCATCTCAAAATACAAGAAAATCCTATGTGAAAAGCTTGCATTCTCATGCCATTGTCTCACTAGTTTTCATGGATTTTGGCTTCAATCCTGAAGTCATTTTATACCAGATTTGCATGAGGTCTATTCTCTGATTTTGATGAAGTTGTGAAATCCATGTATTATTTTTTAGTATTTATCTCCATGGCATAATTATTTTTCATTAGAAATCCAAGAAATCCATATGTGAAACTCTTGCAATTCCATGCTACTAATTCATTAGTTTTCATGTATGTGAGTCCCATAATAAATGAGTGGCATAGAAGACTTGTATGAAGGGATTTATATGTTATTTAGTAATGTTGGGGAAGAAAAATTTATTCTTTATATGGTATATATATGTTAAATCATTATCTGAACCTTTAAATCTACTTTTCACATGACAAAATTGAGCTAGTTATGCAATATCCCCATAAGCAATTTCATGGAAAGCTATAAAATGAATGCAAAAATCTATAACCAGTTTGAAAAACCAATAGACATGTGTAATTAAATTAAAAGAGGTATTATATCAGTTCCCATACAATTATTAAAAAATTGGGAGGGTCGTATATGAGTTGGAAAACCAATTTGACTCTCACCCTTGGGGAAAGTTTGACCTCAATTTTCCTAGGAAATTTTCCCCTTTTATTCTTAGCCCCAAATACAGTTGAAGAATCCTATATTCATATAGAAATTATATGGAAAACACATTGATATGTTATATGACTCATCATATGTCATGGCTCGACTTTCTGAACACCAAAAGTGTTCATCTTTCCTAACATATAGGTGTTCAAAAAGACGCATTAATTAATTACCTTAGGAAATTTTATCAAATTGTATTTAGGAGGCATGCACTTGATTTTAATTATTGTCATTATTATTTACTGAGAAATTAATTATGTGGGATTGAGCTTGCCATGTGAGGAGGGCAGAATGGGAAAGCCACCTTTCCAAGGAGAAAAATTAGAAAATGTATGACAAAAGAAATCAAATAGGAAAAAGGAACGTGCTAATATCCAAAGAAAAGCATCCAGACAAAAAAGTTGCAACAATTGATCAAAGGATGGTGCAGTTTCACTTTTGGAGTTCAGTCACAAAAGCAAGAAATCCATGAAAACTTGTCATAAGGAAAAATAACAACAATGGAACAAAGAAGGGTGTAGTTTCCCTTTGGGATTTCAGTCAACTCTAGGTCAAGGAAAGCATAGTTTCCAAACGGGATGAAGGATACAATAAGGTAAGCATATTTGAGGACTCAAACTTGCTAAAATTATCAAGTAGGGCACATTCATGTTTAGGGTTAGTTTTCTAAGTGGATGACTTGCTCTCACGGGTCACCTATTATGTATACCTGCTAAAAAAGTCACTATTAATCTATTTAAAGGAAAGTTGAGCTCCTTCACTCAGTTTGGTTGATGATTGATTTGTGTTCATGTGAAGCACAAATTCTACTAAGTTTTGTGCCTCAATATTTTGGGAGATATGCCCCAAATACTTCTTTCCTCTCTCTTTTTCCTCCCTTTCTATTTCATTGCAGGTGTTGGAGAGATAACGTACATCACCATAGATTCATAAAAGACATCCATTTCAGCCATTTCCTCCATTGAAGTCGAGCTCTAGTGAATTGGAAACTTCACCTATGCTCCCATCCAGGTTGATGTCATATTTGGTACTACCCACAGTTTTGGGTCCTATCTTGGAGTGATAATTTTTCCAAACTATACTTGATGTGAATAGCTCAATAAAATATTATTATTATCTATTAAATGCTGGAAGCTTTTTGTTCTATAATCTCACATGTCAAAGTTTCCATGAATGAGATTTTGGTGAGATTAATGCAATGATAAATGAGTAATGGATATGTGAAGGAGTATGAATTATGTAATGAGTTAAATAAGATATGTATTCTCTTGTAAATTCCATTAACAGGTATGATTCCATTCTGATATGAATTCCATGAATTTATGTACGCCCTAGCTAGATGACTAGTAAACAATTACTAGTTTTACAGTTTTAATAATTCTGAGAGTTATGTTTATACAAAGGAAATTATTTAAGTTCATACATGTTTTTAACTGACCCTATATCCAACCAAATCTTAAAACTATTTTTTTTTGTTCATACATTATTTGGTCAGCCTCCACTATGCGGGGTCTCTCTAGGCCAAAATTGCTAATTTTCCCCAAATCATCCCAAACAACCTCAGATCACTCTAGATATATAATCTACTTTATGAACAATGATTTAATATATTATAGCATTCATACCACACCTGTTAACCTTACCCCTAACATTTGGTGTATTGGACATGAGAAAAGTTCTTCCTAGTTTCATGGTTAGGTGACCTATAATGGTGGGAGTAAGTTTCATCATAGATGAATCTAAAACCTAAATGGTACTTGATATAAATTTGTTACAGAACATACTCTATGATTTCTAAATTTTTTCCTTTATTTCTTCCATTATCCGCTACCTTGTGTATTCATTTCTTAGAAAAAATAACCCTACTTGCCTATTTCAAATTTGTCTCATTGAGTGCACAAGTTTGGTCAAGACATTTTAATTTAATTTGCAGAAATATTCTTTTTATGATATGTATATGAGACCCGAAATATTACAGCAATATCAAATCACTTTGCTTGGCACATCACGTGGATAGAAATATCTCAAGTAGAAGAAAAAATTGCTATCCATGTCATACTTTGAGGAAGACTTTGATGAGCAATATGAAGAATACTGTAGAATGTTTGAAGAAGAAGAAGGGCCCTATGTTGATGGAGGTCTATTGAGTAATTAAAATGATTATGTCTATCATTCATCCTATCAGGAATTCATGAGCCCTATATCTATTAATGATGGGTCTTCTTGTAGAGGGAGACCAAAGGAGGAAATTTTGTAGTTGGCCTATTATTGGGGACTGAGTGAGGGACTTTTGAAGGACATTTATTTTTTAGAGTAATTCACTCTTAAGATACATAAGTTTTTCATAGATCCCTACTATGGGACAAATAAGGAAAGGATTTCACTCATGGTTGATAAAGTTTTCAAGGGAGTGAGTACTAGATGGCTGCCACGTGGAGCCAAAAGAGCAGCCAAAAGGGAAGATTCATCAAATCCATGTGCTTTTTCGAGCAGTAAGAGAATGTTTAGTTTCTTTTCAAATAGAGATTCCAAAAGTTTTAATTTGAGTACCACTCAATAAGAAGAAGCCTCAAGGTCCTTAAAGAAGAGGAAAAATAAAGTGGAGGCAGTGATTCCTAAGGTGGAGTGGAAGTCACTGCAAGGTGATTGCATGGAAAAAGAAAAGGAAGGTGAAAGCACTTCCAAATTATTTAATCCTTTCAAAAACTACATACAATAGATGGTTCTCTACATGATACTGATACTAGTTTGTCTCTTATGTCACATCAGAATCTATATTCTTAGAGATTCCCATGTCAAAGTTTGTTTGAATAATTAAAGAATAGTATTGAAGATGCGGATCATTCAAGTCATAAGGTTGAAGAGAATGAATTTGATTCTAAAACAATTGTTAGTGGTAAGAGAAGGGTTGGTTCTTTCAATTGTTTAAATGAATTAAATATATTATCTACTAATGTGCTTGATAAAAAGATTAATGAAGAGTTACTGATTGGGGGAAGAGGAGATAATGAAAATTCTGTAAAATATAAAGGCGAGGTAGGAGCTGAAAATGCAGTTTTGTATGCACAATTTTTGCTCCCATAAATTTCAAATGTCTCTGTTGAAATTCATATTGATCTATGTACTACAGAAGAAACTTCAAAAATTCAGCAAGTAGTGGCAAGAAGTTATGTTCAAGAAATGTCAAAACTACACCTAGTCTCCCTATACTACTTATTTCTCTACAAGGATAGGACCATGATCTCTGTGGGTTGTTTGGGAAAAACCATGACCAATGTGGGTTGTTTAGATAGAGCTATGACTTGTGTGTGTTATTTGGACAAAATCATGATCTTTTTTTGGCTGCTAAGCTAGGCTGTGACCTTTGCTGAGTCTGCTAGAATAAAGAATGACTATTCCTTGGGATTCCTTGACTTGATATGTGGTTTTCTTACTATTCTCGGGTATTTTTTATGAGTGTGTTGTTGTTGGTTTCTACCATGAGTTTTAGTAGGGTTTTTTTGGTTCTTATTTATCTTGTTGCAGCATGTCAAGTGTGTCTATACTTTATAGAGGTTTAATGTGATTTTTTTCAAAATCCTTGAGGCTTCTAGTATGTATGTAAATGTGGGTTAAGGATGCCTCTGCACATTTGAAAGGACCTTCTATTTTCTTAATGTATGATTGTCCTCAAAGAATGCCATTTATTGTAGCAATGGGATTGAAAATTTATCCTCATTTCTAGGCTATTTTGATTAATACCTTAAGGTTTGCATTTGTCTCACTCTTCCTTACAACTACCTATCTATATCTATCTCAGGTATTTCCATTGTTTTGTTAGTGAATTTTCTCCTAAGATATAATGCGTAATCATAATATATATTGGAGTAGAGAAAGGAAGGTATAAACCTTATTGTTTTCCTATTGTTTTCCATTTATAATTTTATTGCATGTTCTTGACTAATTATGTTGTACAACTATGGGAATCTACATCCAATAGACAGGTAGAGTAAATTACTACTTTAATGTTTTTTAAATATTTTGTTTTAAACAATGGCATCCCTAGTGGGATTTTGGACAAAGTTGAACAGTTGTAGAAGATTTTCTAGTTATCTCTCAAGGTATAAATGATAGTGGGATTGACATAGTCTATATCTAACTTTTATTTTATTTTATTTATATATCAATATTAATATGGTTTCTTTTGTTGATTCTAGGTAAGAGGTTATTTAAATCAGTTCTGAATAAAATGGTCACATAAGTATTCATACTTATTGAGACACTATTGCAATATAAAATATGATCCTTATATGGTGTCCAGTATTTCTCCTATAATCAAACCTACTTCTACATATAGGAAAATGCCTCATCATTGCCACCATATTTATATTCGTTTCTTAGCTTTAGGTTGTGAATCGATTTTTTGGAGTTCAAACCATGTCAACTTCTAGTTTTGAATAGGTAATTCATTACATGAATTGAAACAATATTTGGTATGAAAAAGGATATCATAACTATTATCTTCGAAATATGGTCATGAGAATATACAACTATCTAAATCTCCCTAGCTATTATAACCCCAAATGGCACTTCTCCATCAGAATGCCGATATTCCTTATGTTGGTACAGAAAATGACATTTTAGGATTGAAGTTTTCCAGAACATAATAGATGGGCATGACTTGGGATGCATTTACCCTTGAACCACCTTGACATATAATTTTTCTAAGTGTTGAGTTGCGTGTGCGGCTATCTCTATTAAAAATTGCATATGTATGCAACTATATCAATTACAACTCATGAACTGTACGTGACTATCTACATTCCAACCCACTTACATCAGCGTACGTGGGTTTCTTGTAAGCAACTCGCGTGTCATATCTGGGCTGCCTATAT
Source organism: Pseudotsuga menziesii (assembly GCA_001517045.1). Classification (NCBI taxonomy): domain Eukaryota; kingdom Viridiplantae; phylum Streptophyta; class Pinopsida; order Pinales; family Pinaceae; genus Pseudotsuga; species Pseudotsuga menziesii. Next base: position 39,697 of record LPNX010200608.1, read on the forward strand.
CAATAGTCGCGTACATCTGGATTTGACCTTAAAAAAGATAAAACATGATTAATGGAGATTAGTTGGGTCTTAATCATTAACTATCCTAACTATTTCAACCGCCCCAACCTTCAAAACCACTCTATTTCCCAAAGTATAAATAGAGGCCTTGGGGAGGGCATTAATTAATCAAGATTGGTGAGCAAAGTTATGTTGGTGGTATATATTCAAAATTCTTGGAGCAGTAGAACTCAGAGTCCTTTGGTTGCAGAGGAGTCCTTGTCTCAGAAGCTAGGTTGTACTCTTATCTCATTCACTGATCATTAATAGAGAGAATTATTCTTCCAACATGTTTTGAGTTTCTTTCATGTATCCTGGTTAATGAATATAGTTGATTATGTATTGGACATATTGTTTATCTAGCCTCTTATATATACTTGCATGAGATAGTACTTGGAGGATTTTCTCTTTATAGGTGAAAGAGGTGCATCCGTGGAATATTTGGAGAGAAGAGGAATAGAAGAAGATCAAGCTTGGATCAATCGTTGGTAATCGGGTAAGTCAAGACTTTATTCCTATTTCCTTTATGTTCTCTATTAAAGCTGATTGTATGCAAGGTTAGTAGTAAGTCGGTAACCCTAGACCCTAGGTTACAAGGGTGCTTAATCCTGAACAATAGAACTGGTAACTCCACTGTGGACTCCAGCCTACTATGAGTTAGTCCTATAGATCCTTGCCCAATATTTGCTCTGATTCAGTGTGCGGTTTTATATCTTATTTTGGACTTGCAGTAGTGTTTTAGAGACCTTAATAATTTTTTCATTTTTAAATTTTTTTATCTTGTACACGTGTTGCTATGTTACATAGTTGCTTACAAAAGCTTGTTGTTGCAGCTGCAACATTTTCCCAAAACTCAAAAATTTTCGGGACCCTCCTTTAATTCGTTTTTTGCTCAGCTTTTGGTTTGTCTTGGTGTTTGAATAAAGATTACTTTTATGCGGGAAATGTTTTAATGTTTGAATTAATTTTGCGTCGCCATCGGAAGTGTTTTGGACTTTTGAGTTGGGAGTCTAGTCATCTGCGCATCTTCCATTGCGGAAAAGAACATGACATCAAGTTCAAGTCAAGTGTATTTGGTCTCCGAGGCATTCTTATTTATCAGCGTCTGTTTTGAGATCTCGTTGGAACCATTATCTATACTCCTTCTGCCGTTGTAGAGAAGGTACTATGAAGTTTTTCGAGAGTTGTTTCATCCTTTTTTGATCCGCGCCATTTTGTTTCGTTGGTTGTTGTTTTTTTCAAATTTCGCCGTTGCAACTCTAGAAAGCCCTATGATTCTGATAGTTTGATTTATCTTGTCTGCTTGATCGATGTTTTTCACTTGAGACATGTTTTTTCTTACTCCATTTCGCTAGTCTGCAGAACTTGGTTTCTTTTACGGGTTCGCCGTTGCGGCTCTTTAACCTTCTATTGACCCAAAGCCTTAGTCTCGTGAGCTCCAATGTGAGTGTTGATTGGTTTCTCCGTCGATGCCATTGCGTGTTTCCTGGTTGCTTCATCATCCGCCATTGCAGAGGCAATGTTGATAAGATTGTCGACCCCTTATCCTTTTGTCACCCAATGATCTTATTTTTCTTGTCGATTGCATGTTGACCGCAATGTATATATTTTGGGTTTGGGGGTTTATTATTTTATTGTATTTTGGCGATTTCTCCATGGTGTCATTTTCCCTCGAGCAGAACAAGGCTTTCGTTGTCAGTACCTTCGCTCCTAGGTGGCTCCGTCATGGAAGTTTACCGGTTTTCCTCTACCAGTCACGCAGCACAGTGCCAGGTAGGCCCTTATGCCCATTTTACCGTTTCATTTGATTGGTTGAGCTATTTTTGTTGTCTCCGTGGTTAGTGGTTACCTAGGTTTTCCCATCCCAGCCTGTATATATATTCGAGTTAAATAGTATGGCTGCCCGATAGGGATATTTTGCAGTTTGCTTGATGATGACTCTCACAGCCATTGTGGGTTTGCAAACCACACTTGATTGCTGGGGAAACCGGTGCAGAAGGCCGTCATGTTGTCCGCACCAGTTTCCCCTAGTCTGCGTGTGTCCATCCAGGGAGGGCATTTTCAAGGTTTTCTTCCAAGATGTTGAGGTTTTGTTTCATTGTATCATTCCCCTCGCTTTTATGAAACAAGGTGGCAATGTTGTAGGTGTTAAAATCAAATGCAAACCCTGAATTAGTTTAGGTTAGAATGAATTACCTAGTCAGGCCATGAGGCAAGCGTTTTTACAGCAAGTAGCTTCCTCTTATGGTTTATGAGTTAAGTGTGCTATCAATGCAGTGTCCTCACTTGGGTTAGACATCTCTTTCTTTCGCATAGCAGTTAGGTCGTAGCGCTAAGAGGGGTTTTCAAGACTGTGTTCTTTTTGACGAGAGCTGGGGGATTTTCGTCGTTTTAGAAAACCCATGCTTTTCTAAGTTAAATCTGCAATTGTTGGTCATGAGCTGGTTTTAGTTTTTGGGCAGGAGCATTTCGTTTTTTAGCATTGTTTGCTTATTTTTCATAGCTACACTCCTGTTTAGCATAGATGAGGTAAAATGCTTATACAGTTTGTCTCCATTTTGAATGTTATCTGGAAATGACCCAATAGAACCTAAATGAGAATTTTTGTATATGACAGGGAAATTCCTCAAAATCTAAGATGTCCAAACATCAGAAGAAGAAAGCTCCCATAGTAGAAGAGAAACCCGTAATCAAAATCATTACCAAAGTCAAATACACCTACGAGGACACCAAATGCATAGTTGGTGTGGAACCCAAATATCAATGGGGGGGAATTTACATATTTATAACGCGCTAAGAAGTACTTTACATAGGTTTTGAAGAAGAAACCATCTATGCCAATATAGAGAGATCTTCATTGACAAAAATTGCTACTAGACCTGATCTTTTTCCATGCTCAGAAGTGATTGGGTGGATTCTTCCCAGGGCAGATGTAACCAACATGATTTTGGAAAATGTTGATAAACAGGGTTATGCTGCTTCTAGCCTTAGGCATGTGGCATTGGCCTACCGCCTACCAGAAGCACAAGTGTACTTAACTGAGGACTAGCTGAAGGTAATTAAGATGGACCTAATAGAGACACTAAAGAGGATGCTCATTCCTGGCAAGAACTTTAGAACTAGGCTGACCAAGGAATATGAAATAGCAAATCTAACAACCCTTTACAGGTTCATTTCCCTGATGCTAAACAGGATTTTCAGGAGGTCCCATGGTAAAATCTTCAAATTGGAGTGGGTGCCTATCATTTTCTATGTTGCAACACAGGGGACAGTGTTCAACTAGGCAGACATTGTGTCCAACAGCCTCTAAGCCTACATTGCTTCAGCATTAGGAGGGGTGTCCTAGAAGAGATCAGAGTTCTACATGAGCTCTATACTGATTGATTGCATACTATGCAACCAACCCTTCCCCAATCTAAGGTGTATCTTGGACCAAGAGAGAACAGCAGTCTACATAGCTTTACAAGCCACTATGGGTGCACAAGTACCACAGTCACTAAAGGGAAGTGTGTGAGCACTTCATCATGCCACTATATACATTGATCTTATTAAAGGAGTGCAACTGTATGTCAGAGGAAGCATTGCAGGTGATTGAGGAATACGCAGACTACTATCTGACAGAGGATGGATTGTATTTTAGAATGTATGGATGCTCTAGAGCACCCTTGTCACGTCCCCATGCCTCCGACCGGCAAAGAGGACGCGACTATTATCTCTAACAGACCGGGTTAAGAGCCCATGAACATGTACAGGCTTAAATACAATGCCTAAATTGCTAAAACAGAATGCTGAGAAGAATGCATGACAGTATAACATGCACAAATTCAATTGTTCATCATACATAGCCTAATTTATTCATTTTGCACAGCGGAAACAACATGCATTTAAACAAGCATTCTTCAACATGCTCATTTCCTTTTAATTAACAGTAAATAAAATTGCAGAAGTAAAAATGGATAAGGGCACTTATCTTATGCTGAACTCAAGCCGCAACCAGCTACGTCGCTGCAACGTTCCACCCAACCATAGGCCAGCGTGCTCATCAATCTCTCAGCAACGCTGCCACCCCCGAGATGGGCATGATTCTCCAAGGAATAAGGGAACTAGCATGCTGACACATATCCAAAGACAACCAAAACACAGCCAAGCCAACTCAGTTGGGTTTATCAGGCCATTGAGGAGCTGGAGAAGGAAAATTGCTGAGCTGGTGAGCTCATTACAGAGCCAAGAACACCTACACCAAAACTAGCATGACCTCTAAGACACCCAAACACACCCAACACAAGGAATCAGTCCCTTCTCTGCTATACAGTCCCTCAGGCCCTGCATTCCCTTCCAGTGCTATTCAGGGGTGATGGAAAAGAAGGCCAGCCCTCTAGTTTTGTCTGTGTGGTCTCTAGCACCAGGTTTATCAAGCAACCTAGCCAAAATCCTTACTCCTCACACAGTCCAAAGACTAACCATTGCATTCAGGCAATCAATTTAGCTAACACAGCTTGAACAGTAAAAACGAATTACACAGCCCCATACGTAACATCAAAAACAACTCACAACATGGGGGAAAACACACAGTCCTGTAGCTTATCAGTGAGCACAACTCACAGCAAGAAAAAAAGACGTCCCCAAACAGCCTGTGTGTGAGACCAAAAGTCAATGAGACAGCCAAAAACGTGAATGGCTCTTCATAGTCATGGTAAAAACACATGAAATCACAAAAACGTGAATGGAAAAAATACTCCAGCAGCTCCAAAAGCGTGAGGAAGACAACCCAGGCCCTGGCATTACAAAAACGACCTTCAATCCATGGGAAAAAATGAAGCCAACAGCCAAAACGTGGGATCCAAACACACAGGAAAAACTCCAGCTGCTCCCAAAACGTGAGGAAACTGAAAAACGTGAATGCATAGTAGAATGGCATACGTTTTTGGGCATTTTTCTTGCCAAGGA
>LPNX010200608.1:44893-56191 GCA_001517045.1 Pseudotsuga menziesii
AACCCTCATTGCTGCCAAAATATGCCACTGACTATATAGTGCACAAAGAGGCACTTAGACAAGTCTTTCTAGATGGAATAGGGATTTTTATATTTGAACATAAGAAAGAAGCTTACCCTCCTTTACCATTCAGGTTGGGAAGCTATAAATTCACAAGGGTGAAGAAATATGAGGAATTTGTGGAGGAATTGGGAAAATTCCATTTTGGGGAAATGAATTTCCATGGGAATGATTCCCGGAACAAAGTGGCAGACCACTACAGGGAATCAAATGTGCATTTTGAATACACAAGCCACTAGGATTGAGAGGAATCCATTTTCCGCAGTGTACAAAATATAACAGCCTTAATAAGAAGGTTTAAAAAGAAAATCACCACCGAAGGTAGGAAAGGACAAGATGAGCAAGAAGAGGCAGAGGAGCAAGAATATTGAAAAAGAAATTTAGATGCTAGGAGATTAGCACAAGAATCTGAAAGTTGGATCAAATGTGAGGAGGAAGAGAAGAGAAGAACTGAACAAGAAGAAGCTAGAAAGGAAAAGGAAGCTGCCCGAAATGAAGAGGAGGAAAATAAAAGAAAGATGGATGAGCAGCTGAAGAAACATGAAGTAGAAAAGCTAAAGCTGACAGAGACAGTGACAGAGCAATCAAATTCTGATACAGCAGATAGTCATGCTCAAAACTTGGGGAACCATGATATTCAAAACCCTGAGGCAGCTACTGATATCACAACAGGGCAGGCTATGGCCCCCACCCTTACGCTAATTTTTTTTGAGCAAAAGAAAGGGGAGGAGGTACTAGATTTCAACACTATATTTTATGATAGGGAAAGGAAAAGGATAGTGAAGAGGACCGAGAGAAAGGTCGAGACTTGGGGGCAGTCCAGTAAAATGATAAATGATACAATTGTAGTATATGGGATAGACAAGGATCCTAGTTTCACTATAAGAGCGGGGGTTGCATTGATCCATTCTTTCGAGGACAATGTAGATTGAATAATGACTGATCTTAAATAGTCAAAGAAGTCCTCTTCCCAGCTCAAAGATACCCTGAGAAGAGAAAGAGAGGGAAATAATAGGTTGAAAATAAAGTTTGAAGACATACAACGAGAAATAAAGTCTTCAAAATCTGAGCTCCAGTCCCTCCAAGTAGAGAAGATATCTATGGAGGCCACCCAAGAAAGTCTAGAGAAAGTGCAGCAAGAATGTCAAAGGCTGAGGGTAGAAAAGGAGCAGCTACTAGGAAGGATAGGGGAGTTGGAGCTGTAGAAGGTTACGTTGGAGGAACCTAAGAGGCAATCTTAGGGGTAGAATCTAGAACATAAAGAACAGATTACCTCATTGACAGTAGCTCTAGAAGAGGCCAAGGAACAACAGGTTAGTCTTCAGCCTTTCAAGGAGCACGTTCTGGCATAGAGAAGCAAGATGAACCAGTTGCAAGTGGCCATAGAGGAAGAGAGGTGCAAGTTCTTCTAGGTGGAAAATCGACTGGAAGAGATTTTGGAAACCTCTTCATATTTTGTTGACAGATCGCAGGATATCTTAGAAGTCCTGAAAAGAAGGATGGTGAGATTAGAAGCGAATGGAGAAACCCCTACAGATCTACCATCGAAAGATCAACAAGCCCTAAGGAAAGACTATGATTTACTGGATTTTTCCATAAACACAGTCAAGGAATTCAAAAAGGATGTCAAGAAGACAAAGGGGGCTTGTGAAAAATTGTCCAGGAGACTTTTGATCACTTATAATCACTGCCAGGTTGAGGCTGAATAGAGAATGGACACCTTTCCAGACCACAGCCTATTTTTGGAGGTTTTGCAAAGAAGTTATAAAGAAGATGAACAAAGGATACAACACATTAAAGCTTTATATGAGAAGAATCTGAGGAATGAAGTAGATCATTCCGCAGTTACTATGTAGTTGTTAGAAGGCCAACTTCGCCTGAGCACAACCAAAATAGAAGTCATAAGAAATCAGGTTGCTAAATTCGAAATAAATATTCATTTCCTGTAACCTTCTGAATTCGAAAGCATTGCCTCAGAGGCTTCAGCATGGAAGAAATTTTTGAATAGTCAAGCGGGACCCTCCTCATGAGCATTTTATTCATTTTATTTTAATATATTGTAAATTTTATAAACACTCAATGAAAGAAAAATGTGGGAGGTTAAGAGTTGGGTAATCCCAAGAGTCATTCATGGGAAACCCAACGGTTTTGTTCTTTTGTATAAATATAGAGAATATAGACAAGAAGAGGGACTTTTTCCCAGTTAGATTAGTGAAGACATATTGTAAGAAGAACTATTTCCTTTTGCAATAAATAATTACAATTTTCCTGTTGGAGAAAGCTTGGTGGAATGTTCAAATGTTATGCTATGGATTTGTTGAAGAGGAACTATTATGTTTTCAGCTTTGTGTCCATTAATTGTGAGATCATTCTAACTCTTTGAACCTATGTTCTTGTATGAATGATCTCTGGTTTGTTTTATGAAAATTTCCACTATGAGTAATGAATGTTGTTCATAGACATCTGGTTGTTCAAATATCTTTAAATGTTCATGTGTTTGAAAGAAGTATCAGCTATTTGTGATTTCTTTTTTATGATGCATGCACAAAATACATTACTCATTAATAAGTGATAATGTTGCTCCCTAGGGATAGGTTAGGTAGTTAGTTTTGATTTCTTGATGTGTTTGATTTAGATGCAAGAGAGTCTAAGATGAGAGGTAACAACCTAAAGATCACATTGTGACCACTTTTTGAATGCTTAATTAATATGCATTTTAACTAGGCACTTGCATGTCATACTTAAAACCAAAACACAAAAATATACACAATGGACCGGGCCACAACCGATAAAACCTTTTAATTTTTTTACTTGACCTATTCCCTACACCAGATAGTCATGGGCTAGTTGGGAATATTGACTGGGGAGAATCCCTTGCTGTTGTTGCCTGTGAATATCTAGGCCTCAACACTTGTATAAGCTGGTTTCTGTACTGAACAGTCATGTACAGTATGTGGGTTGTTCTATTAGACAGTTGGGTACATACCTTAGCAACCAAATTTTGGGTAGGGTTTCTTGTCCCTATCTTATTTGGATTTATCCTTGATTTGGGGTCTTCTAATACTGGCACTTCATTGTAGGTTTGAAAGCCTTGTACACCATACTTTGTGCTTTTCAGTAATCCCTTGAGTTTTTGTTGTTTGAATCTTATTTCTTTTAGCAATTTTAGGTGGATTGTCCTGTTTGGGTGATAGGTTTAGTGCTGTGTATCCGAATCAGTGACCAAGGTTTTAGATACCTTGTACCATGTACTATTTCCAAGTTGTTTTGATTTGTCACTTGCCTTTTATTGATTTCAGTGGATTTCATTCATTGTGTCTTCCCAAGATAGGTGTTTGGAAAGTTTCTTCCTTAGGTGGTTTATTTTTGGTTCTTATAAGTATGCTATACTTCATTTTGCTTACTTTATACTCTGATTATTCAAGCATACTCAAGAATTGTTGCATTTAGGTGCATAGTAATTTTTGGAGAGTTTGAAAAGTGAAAAGAAAGCATTCGAAACTTTTGCATTTCATTTACATATTGTAGTTTTACTTTCAGTTTTTGAATACAATCTCAAAAATTACAAAAAATAAGTCTTAGCTTTCTCTTACCTAGTTGTAATTTCATCAGTTCATATTTACAAGGAAAACAGAAAAAGAAGCTTTCTTTAAGTAGTTATAATTTTCTTTGGAATTCATTTTATACACCTTTTTACTTTTCTTATCGAGCCTATAATATCATAATCATTCACGCCACTTAACCTCTAACTAAGAACAACACTTGAAATGAACGCTATGATTTAAAATTTATTAGTAAGTTTTGTTTTATAGGGTCATACATGTACTAGCTTAGGTTAGACTTGTGGGATGGGAAGTGTAAACTCCCTATAAGTACTTAAATTTAGATGTAGTTGGCCAATCGATAGGTAAATCCTTCTTTGTGTTGATAGTATTTGGGAAGGTCTTCTCAAACAAGAGTTAAGCACAAGGCCGCATGGAGGCTTGGACTAAGGAGATCAACCCTATGATTCCTTGTCAAAATGTAGACCAAGGTTTTTATGCATCTGAGAATTTTGTCCTAGATAGAGTTTTGGGATTTGCTACCCTGCCCATGGGTATGAATCAGGCTTGCGACTGTACCCCCAGACTATTGATATAGTTAAGGTAGCATCTAGTCTCTTGGACATCTAGGGTTTATACACAAGTAAACCTGAAGGCTATTTCTAGTTCACCTTGGACGGGCTTGGAAGGTAACGCTTATTGAAAGTGTAGGAGAGCCATGGGTGATTCCTTCGATTGTTCCTATTAGCCTCTTCAAGGACGCCAAGAAAATGTCTCTCAACTTTCTTCGGGAAAGCATATCTTATACCCCTTATGATTGTTGAGAGTTTAGGAAATTTTATAGTGATTTCTCTATGGTTTGTCTTTGTTTTTAGTCGACATTAGGGTGTCAAGAATCAAATTTACAATCGTGGAGGACCAATCTATCAGAAGATCATGAAGGTTTCAAAACCTTCCTCTACTTATCACATTGGAACCTCCACCTCCCCCTCAAAGGCGGAGATTGGACACAGATGGTTCTTTTGAACCAATCGGAGTTAGTGAAGTTTCGAATGAAGCATAACTTAGGCAAAACCATTTTAATTTAAACATAGTTGAGATAGAAGACTTGTAGGCTAACGAGTTTGCAAGGAATTTTAGTTCACCTCTAACTAGCTTAAATGATCCAGTGATGGTTTAGTTTCATCTTTTCAATCCACCCATGATTGGTGTCCCTTTGGGAAGAATAATGTCTACTGCGGGAGAAAGTTCTTCTACTTCCACATCAGCCGCTTCAGCTGAAGGGGTACCACTTCCACTAGTAGGTGCCCCTAGAACAAGTATACATACTACACCTTTAACTCTAGCTAACCGGGTGGTTTGACCATCGGTTCCCACAAATTTATCCAGTGCTTCTTGTGGTATGGTCACTAGGATTCCTAGTGTACCTATAGTTCCTACTTCCTTTGCACACACTACTCAGAGTAGTCCTATAGGATCCTTGGATTTTGTCTAGGGTTTTTTCTGGAATGGGGGATACATTCCCCCATCCACTCCATATGTAGGCCAAACACCCGCATATGTAGGGGTGCAGTTCAGAAACCATAATCCTTATGGTAAAGGTTTTCAAACTTCATTTTCATCTCCTTTCACGAGATCTCCTTTTTCTCTTTTCAGCAAAAGGGATACCAGATCCTGTATTCCAAACCCTAGCTTTGAATGGGGTAGCTAGAACCCCATATACTGCACTGCACATAAACAATCCACTGGCTTATGGATGGAACCCTTTCCAAATCATCCCAACCAATTCATAACCAGCAGCAGGGGGCAACCCCACCTTCACATATGAGAATATGAGGGCAAGTCCCTCTAATCCCGAAACTGGTACTTTTAGTGTTCAGGTTAGACCCAACCTCCCTTTCCTGGCAACATTAAATTTTCCAAATTTGTTGAAACTAATGAATGACCCGGTGAGAGATAACTCCTCCTGGCCACCCATTCCTACAAAGCTGCCCTTGAATATCACAAAATTCGAAGGCAAAGTTGGTGATGATCCAGGAGCTCATGTTACCACTTTCCATTTGTGGTGCTCTTCCAACTCATTGAATGAAGATTCAGTTTAGTTGAGGCTGTTCCAAACAAATTTAAACATTATTGCAACAAAATGGTATATTGAATTGTTGTCTATTGCATTTAATAGTTTTGGAGACTTGGCTAATGTATTCTATAGTCACTTCCAACTTCCTGTTCGATATGATTTCAAGACAGACTTGTTATCTACCTTTCAGTAGGACAAATCAACTCATATTTTGGATCACATCCAAGAGTGGAGAATACAGAAGAGCCTTATAAAAGCCACTATTCCTCCCTAGTTCTTATTAGAATGGTTCCTTAAATCCCTATTGCCATGTATATCTAACAATGTTTCTTCTTTGGGAGTGACCAATGAGGAAGAAGCTATCCTCAAGGCCCAACAGCTAGATTTGATATATTCTCAGTCTACGAGTTTATATGAAATTATCCTTGAGGCACTGAGGCCAACGCACAATGTATAGAAACCTAAGCCTGGACCCCATGACGATGGTGTGGATGGTTCTGTAAATTCTCCCATTGTAGAATCTTTGGCTAAACAACTCCATCAGCTGTCTATCAAACATTCTATGGTGGTAGAAGCAAAGGCTTCCCCCTCACCCCAAAATGCAAATGGTTTTGCAAAATCCTCTCAGAAGGGAAATCAACAGCACGGTGGGAAAAATAAGAAAGGAAAAAATGATGAGGGAAACCAAAACAAGAGAAAACCCACAAACAATGCTGATGGGGGAAAAAAAGAAAAGAAGAAGGTGAAATTCCCATGTAATTTGTCCACTGTAGATCACCTAACCCATCTATGTACCCTTATGGAACAAGATTAGAAGCTATTAAAAGGCCAACATCCAGTTTCCCTGAAGGATCCTTTTCCCCAAGGGAAAAATTCTTCTTCAGCTTTAAATGCAGGAGGGGGTGCCTAAAATGCTCCTGACGCTAATTATATCAACATGGTTCGATTTGAGACTTTACTATAGAATAGGAGCAAGAACTATGAAAAAGAGGCTTTGGAGAAGGGTAAGTCAATAGGTGAAACTTCCAACCCTCTCATGATTGATTAACCTGCCAAACGTATTCCCAAGATAGTGAAATGTGTCTTCAAGAAAACCTTGCACAATCCTAATGCTAGGGCTGCAGCAAACTACTCCGTAGTTGAAGACTTATCCCAAACTCCTTGTGTGATGTCAGCTTTAGAGGTGTTACAAAGTTGTCCCGCTCAGCGAGATGCACTCTTAGCATCCTTCGTAGTATGGAGTCATTGAGCCTCATGGCAAAATTTAATTTATATGATGTCAAAATTCACCTACCATATCATGTAGCATTATCGATAGATGTCATCCATGGTGGAAAGACCAATGGAGGGGGAGTTGTTGACGAGGGTGGTTCTACATGTTTCATGTCCCTATCTTGTTGGAAAGCTCTTGGATCTATAGACCTGGTTCCATCGAACACCCTACTTACTGCTTTCAATAGAAGATCATTTCATCCACATGGTATCCTACCGACGTTTGAAATTAAGTTGGCAGGGAAAGCAGTGTTTTTTGAGGTTGAGGTGATTGATGCACCTTTGGATTATAAATTGCTCTTGGCGAGAAGTTCAACTTACATCATGTCATCTATTACATCGGTTGTATTTCAGGTAGTAGTATTTCAACACAAAGCGAAGTTGGTTACTGTAGACCAACTCAGTTTTACTCGAAAAGGTCACATGGAAACTAACGAGTCCACTGTACCATTGGTTGTTCAAGTTAGACCTGCTTCACAGAGCTGAGGAGTTGTAATGTATGCATTTCTGATGGGAACATTTGATATTCCAGCTCCGATTAAGTATCTAGGTTCTATTAGTGTAGGGAAGTGTATAGTGACAGTTGTTGATAGAATAGATCCTTGGGTTCTCTCTTCCCACCATGAACCTGAAGTGCCCTTATCAGCATCAAAAGTAGCTTATCAAGTTATCATTCATACTACTATTGGTCCCATTCTAGTCCCTCTCATAGTCTCAGAGGATCCAAAACAAGCCTATCTTCCTGCTTGGGTAGCAAACTCTTTTCATTCTAAAGATTGCTTAGATATGGTTTTACCTTTGGATGAATCCATTCTGGAAGCCATGCATGGATGAGATAAGATCTGTGAAGATCTTCACCATCGATCCTATTTTCTTCTAGATTTACGCAAGATCGAGAACTAGGAGTTCCATATGATACTGCTAGGTGATGTTGATACACCTATTAATCCCTTACCAAGGGAAGGAACATTTGCTAAGGGGAATATGGAAAACATTTCCACTACAATTCCTATCAACATCTCTGCAAACCCAAACATTGTGGGAAATGTACACATCGGCGTGAACTGCTCTTCAGAGGAGATCACGATCTATACTGCCTTGTTTAAGGAATTACGTGATGTATTTGCCTGGTCATATGAGGAGATGCCAGGCATTGATCCATCCATAGTCGAGCAAAAAATCTAAACTTAGCCTAATGCTAGACCCATTCGACAAAAGTTGAGACCTGTCAACCCATGTAAAGTGGCAGCGGTTAAGGCTGAAGTAGAGAAATTGCTAAAAATCGGTTTCATTTACCCCATAGATTTGACAGAATGGATATCCAACCATGTTCCTATTGACAAAAAGAAAGGGACTATACATGTTTGTACTGACTTTCGAGATCTAAGCAAAGCTTGTCGTAAGGACAACTACCCCATTCCATTTATAGATCAAATTATTCATGCTTGTGCAGGAAGTGAAGTCTTTTTATTTATGGATGGTTTCTTCGGGTATAATCAAATCTAAATTAAATCAGAATTCCAACATAAAACAACTTTTATTTGTCCTTGGGGTACCTTCGCGTACAATAAAATTCCCTTTGGATTGAAAGATGCAGGGGCAACCTTTCAACGGGCAATGAATTTTGCCTTTCATGACATTAGAGCCATTGTTGAAACCTACCTTGATGATCTACGAGCACATTATTGTAAGAGGATCGATCACCCAGATCACTTGCGTTTGATTTTCGAACGATGAAGATACTACAAAATTTGCTTGAATCCCCACACATGCATTTTCTATGTTTAGTTAGGGAGATTACTCAGATTCATTGTTTCCAACAAAGGAATTCAGGTGGATCCCTTGAAAGTTGAGAACATTGTAAACCTGCCTCCTCCTCGTTCTATCAGGTAGCTTCAAAGCCTGCAAGGGAAATACAACTTCCTTCGATGTTTTATTGGAAATTATGCCAAGATTAGTAAAGGATTCATGTGCCGATTGAAACAAGACACCCCATTTGTATGGGATGAAATTGCACAACTTGCATTCTAGGCATTAAAAAAAGCTTTGTTGTTAGCACTGTTATTGCACCCGCCAGATTACTCTCTAGATTTTATATTGTATTTGGCCACATTTGAGTTGACCATAGGGGCAGTACTATTCCAAAAGGACGATAAGCTCCAAGAGCATGCCGTCTACCATCTCAACTGTGCTTTAGAAGGTCCTGAACTTAGGTATTCCCATGTCGAGAAGTTGCCCTTGGAAGCTATGTATGATGTTCATAGGTTGCGTCACTATATCTTACTGAGGACCATGATGATAGTGGGATATGTTAATCCTTTTAAATATGTTTTGTCCCAATGGATAGTTGGAGGCAAATTCAACAAATGGATAGTCATTCTTCAGGAGTTTTGGCTAGATTTCCAATCTGCCAAATCTAAGAAATCCTTAGTTTTTGTTGAGCTCATTGCTAAATTTCCAGTGGAGGAAGATGGAGCCGTTGAAGAAGACGCATTCCCAGATGAGCATATCTTTTTGATTTCCACCTTTGACCCCTGGTATGGAGATACTTATCTATCTCTATACTTTTAAGTACCCTACAGCCTTCTCATGGGAATAAATGCGTAAACTACACATACATACCAAGAACTACCTCATTATTGGAGATACTTTATATCGTAGGGGGGTAGATTCCAGTTTGTGTCCATATCTTACCCACGAAGAAGCAAAGACTGTCCTAAATGATTCCCATAATGGAGTGCATGGGGGTCATTTATCTGGGTTTGCAATGGCCCATAAGATATTACGTGCTAGTTATTTTTGGCCCAAGATCTTTAAAGATTGTGTGGAATCCGTGAAGTGTTGTCATCCTTGTCAGCTTTACACCAGAAAGATGTGGTCACATCCTGATCTATTATTTCCCATCATCTAAGTGGGCCCCTTAACGAAGTGGGGGGTATATTACATGACATGCAACCCAGTCTCGGTTAGGGGGCACAGACATATCAGTGTCACTGTAGATTATTTCACGAAGTGGGCAGAGGAAATTCCCACCTTTAACGCTGATGGAGAAACTGTATTTTTTTTCATTTTCAACCAATTTATCGCATGATTCAGTATCCCTAAGGAGATTGTCACTGGCCATGGCAGTCATTTCCAAAATAGTATGATGGTTGAATTGACCACTATGCTAGGGTTTAGACAAGAACATTCATCTTCATACTATCCTCAAGCAAATGGTCAAGTTAAGGCTGTGAATAAAACTTTGAAGACTATTATAAAATGTACTATTAATGCAGCCCATTCCAATTGGCACATCATGTTGTATCCTACACTTTGGGAATATCAGACAAATGTGAAAACTGCTACAGGGTTTTCTCCTTTCCAATTCGTTCACAGAGTGGAAGCAGTCATACCAGTTGAATGCAAAATCACTTCCTTAAATATTTCTATTCATGTGTTACCTGATATGACCGATCTAGAAGAAAGTTTATTACATTTAGAACCTCTAGATGTGCAGTGTAGATATGCGCTAATAGCAAGCGAAGCTCATAAAAATAGGGTAAAAATCCAATACGATAAATCGGTCAAGCCTCAGATATTTTCTAAAGGGGAGCTTCTCTTGCTCTGGGATCAAGACAAAGAACCTCTAGGGGCAGGAAAGTTCAAGCCTATGTTGTTAGGACATTCTGACATGTCAAAGTTGTTGAAGAAGGTTGCTTATGAATTGACAAATTTTGAAGGGAATAAGATGCCTGAGCCTAGAAATGGGCTCTACTTGAAAAAGTATTATGCTTAGGCTTAGCACTTTTTCCTATATTTTTATTGTATGTATTTTTAGGTACAATAGTTCATCAGTTTTTGTTTTCATACCATCTACTGGTTGTTACAGATGTCTTCCGAGTGGTTCATAGGTTTTGCTGATGGCGACAGTCACCAAACTTGTAATATGGCTTCAGCCACATGGGTCATTTAATCACCATCAGGACAACTAGTCACCTCTGGAGGCGCTTGCTTAGGTACCTCTACCAATAATGTGGCCAAATACAGGGCTTTCATTGAGATTTTATGGGATTCTTTGGCATGTGGTATCACTCAGCTAGAAGTCTGAATTGACTCTCAATTGGTGGTTTCCCAGCTCAATCAAGCTTATTAGGTGTAGAACCCTATTTTACTACGTTAGTTTATGCAATTTAGGTTATTGGAAAAAAAAATTGAGTTTATTAGATTCAATCATACTCAAAGAAATCAAAATTCATTAATTGATGCGTATGTTAATTATATCTTGGATTGGCACGTAACATATGTTGCATAAAAATATACAACAGACACATAACAAAACACTTGTAAATAAAACCAGCACAATAT
>LPNX010200608.1:56507-77974 GCA_001517045.1 Pseudotsuga menziesii
GACATAATTGTATAATATACAAAAAATATACAAAACATGGATCAAAGTCCATAAAATGCTCCTAAGTCTAAGCTTGACCACCCTAGTCACTTGGACCACCATGGCCACCTTGATCACCCTACTCTCATGCTTCTTCATCCCCCTCAGCTGTAGTAGCCTCAACAACATCAATATACACAAGTACTGGTCTTGCTACCCACCTCATAAGGCATATCCAGATAGGTGGTATACCAACCATTAGCTCCTGCATGACAGCAGGGATATTCTCAATGTGTAATGTAGGTACTATCTGGGTAAGTGTGGGAAACTTTTCCTCAATAACCCTAGTCAAACCATGGTCCTCTCCCACCATAGGACGCACATACATGCATGGATGCCCAACAGGGAGGACTGGTCCAATATCTTCATTTTGACATTTTAAAAAGGAATTAAAAACTCTTATACATACATACATATATATATATATATATATATATCTTTATAATTAAAAAATTTGAAAACAAAAATACCTGACTCTCCCCATGCTCCTCCAGGATGGAGGACAAGGTCGGTGTCACCTAAAAAATCTAGTCCAACATATGGAAACTGCTCCAAGGCTCATAACTATCGCTCCCACCAAAAGTAGAAGTTGTCATCATATATGCGCTGGATCGATCCATCGCCTCCCTGGTAGAGGAAGATATCTCTCCCACCTACTCATTCTAGGCTGAAGGGGAGAAGAAAATCATAATGGTATTGCAGTACTCAAACCGTGAACCCTCTAAAAGAAAAAGGATACCAATATCCTGGAATAGCCAAAAAAATTTCCCCTACCTCTTCTGCAGTTAGAGAGCTGCTTCCTCATTATCAGGATTACTCCCAAACACCAGTCATATAGAGATCCCTCTACATAGTCCACTACAAGTCTCATTTGGTTCTGAGTTGCAAGGTGAAGTGATGACGACCCTCCAACCCTCACTATAGTACTTGCCAATACCTATAAGGGAAAGTTGTGAATATGAACAATAGGGATGCAACTACTCCTCTTTTGAGTTCCAGGCTCACAATATATATCTATGTATTTACGTACACTTAGAAGGTCACTGCTTCTGTCAGTACCTTTCAAGTTCACTGGAGCTCCCCATCGTGATAAATCAGAGATAAAATAGACATCTTCTAAAGTAACATCTAGAAACTCACCTTGAATTTCAAACATACCAAGATCGTGATCCCAATAGTTTATCAAAAACTCTAATAGGTGAACATTTGATCGCATAGTTGAGGTACAGAAGAATTTCAATAACCCACTTTCCCGCAAATCATTTACTGTGGGGGAATCTTGTAGAGTTTTTTGGTCCATGTATTCATGTCCCCTCTCCCTCCACTCAAGCATCATATTTCAGTCTGATAACAAGCCATTTATAAACCATTAGATTCATATAAAAAATTGATTTTTTGGCCCTACATAACCTTTTTTCTACCTCATGTAGTGTACGTGACTGTCCTTTGGAAAATTCGCATACTATATCTGACTTTCCTTCAGGAAATCTGCGTATAGAATGCATGTACATGACTGTTCATATACCATACCCATGCACACAACATTCATGCTTTGAGGGCGTTGGAAAACATGAAAATTTTTCCAAAAATTGAAATTTGCTTGGATCAAATGAAATAGCATGGAGTGTAGTTTTACCTAGCACTTGTGGTTTTGAGAATTGTCCACCAATACGTCCACACCGAGCAATCAAAAGTAGAGGTAAAACTTGTCTATTTTTGGTAAAAAATCAAATGGTGAGTTTTGATTTATATTTTAAACTATTTATAGAAAAAATATTTTCAAAGTGGTTTTTTTCCGTATAGTTCATATTTTTTATATAAAATCAAACTAATGCCATATCTTTTTCTTCAATGTGACAGGTCTATGGTCGTTTAAAGTTGTTTTCTTTTCGCTCATATAGGATGGTTTTTGTTCATTTCACATGCATTTTGCATTTATACCTAATCCATCTTAATCCTGGCATTAACACTTTTGAACACAGACTATGGTATTTTTAACCATTACTTCCTCATTTATGCCATCGTTCTTCTGTGGATAGGAATTTCCTCACATGAGTATCCTCCTTTAGAACCTACTTATTCTCTTTCAATGCTCATGCTGCAGCTATCATAGGTTTACGGGGAGTCTTTTTAGCTATTTTTCATGCCAAATTGAGCCTCATTTTGGTCTCTTTTTACAAGCTATCCCTTTATAAGACTCCCCACCCTTATGGAGTCTCTTTAGGCGTAGGTCTAACTCCTCAAAATACACTTGAATACCAAGTAAACTTGTCCATTCAAGCTCATTAAGAATATGTGAATGGGAATCCATATTGATGGTAGGTTATCTCTTTCTCGTACCATGTGGAATAATATGAAAAAAGGATCACTCTCTTTTCTACGGAATGGAGAATAGTATTTAGAGGTATAGGTTGATCACTTTTCTGGACCTAAGGGACTAAATTTATGGAAAAGGAACACCCGATATGAGCTCAGTTTTCTCTTTTTCATGCTCTGGACCTAAACATGAAAAAGATTCTGAGTGTGCTTCATGTCTTTGTCATGCTCGTTAAACACCACAAACAAAACATTGAGTTTATTGTTGTAAGCCCCATTTCTCGTACTCAAATGAAACTTTCTAAGTGATCTTGCTTTCCTTCACACTCATAAAGCTCAAGCTATATGCTACTCTCAAAGGAGCATTCAGTAGGTGGTAATTCAACCTTTTTCGGACCTCCCTGACCAAGTACAAAAAAGGTTCACCTTCTCTTCTACGGGAGTTAAGAGAGTTCTTCTATGGTATGTTTTATACTTTTTCAGCCTCAAGACACTAAATTGGATGAAAAAGGACCCCCATGGAGTCTTATTCGGATTTTTCAGACTCTCTAAACATGAAAACACCAAGTGAGCATGTACTAGTTCGGGCTCATAAAATCCATGAATCAGTGACACTATCAAGCATTATTCCCTCTTCTCTTGAAGCTTGTCAAAAAATGAAGAGACACTTGAATTGACTTTCCTCGAATCGTTAAAATTTAACCAGAAAGATGAGGAATAAGTTTTCTTTTGGTTCTCAATCGGCGGTAGCATGTCTTTCTTAAACATAGCACTCTCTATCTTTTCCAATACTCATGTCTTAGTGTTCACTTTTAGTTTAGTTATTACTTCGAGTTTCTTACTTCTCCTGTTGTCAGTTATACAGGGGGAATCTCATCATGTCTCCTACATGACAGATAAGTCTATATTTACTATATACAAACTTAAAAGCTTCCTTGGTTCATCTTTTTGTCGTGCTCACTGTTCAAGGATTTAACCCTGTATTTGATCTATATCCCGATTCCATCATTGTCCTATATGCTATTACTTCCATTTTCCTTCCTTTACCCAGTTTCTAGTCATTCTTGTGATCAATTGGAGGATCTATTTCCTTCCTCATCATAGTATGGTTTCTTATCAGCACTTCCTAACAACAAAGACCTATAGTTTTGACAATCGTACCCTAGGATTCATTTTCATTATTGGTGAATTCATTTGCTTTAGTTGTCAATTATCACCTATTGGTTAACAACCTGTTGATTCCTATCCATGTTCAACGTCAATAACATCTATTCACATGCCTTGGATTGTATTGGTTCTTTGGTATTTTTTTACGAAGAACTTAGGTTCATATCTATGGACTAAGTTGCACAAGATTATGTTGTGATAACTCACACAGCTTCCATATCTTTGAAGAGTCATCACTATTGTATATTATGTCTTTGATCCACCTTTGTAATATACGTGGTCTTGCACCCATACCATATGATGTACTCAAATATTGTAAATGAGCTAGTGTTCCAGTATATGGAACTTAGCATCGTTAGATATGACTTTTTATATGATATTATTATGTATTTGTTTAGGGTACTACCTCTGCTCCATTGGACTTCTGAGTTCTCAAAGATAATGATTATAATGTATTTCAGCCATCATTTCCCTCTAACCTTACACATTAGGGGGCATCTGTTATCAACCCAAATGGCACTTCTTCATCTGAGTGCTGATATTCCTTATGTTGGTACACAAAAGGACACTTTAGGATTCAGGTTTGCCAAAACACTATAGATGGGCATGACTTGGGATGCATTTACTCTTGAACCAATTGACCATATAATTTTTCTAAGTGTTGAGTTGCGTACGTGACTATCTCCATTGAAACTCGCGTACGTATGTGACTATCTCCATTACAACTCACATACTATACGCGACTATCTACATTGCAACCCGCATACATCAACATACATGGGTTTCCTTTAACCGACTTACATGTAATATGTGGGTTTCCTATATCAATAGTCGTGTACATCTTGATTCGACCTTAAAAAATATAAAACATGATTAATGGAGATTAGTTGGGTCTTAATAATTAACTATCCTAACTATTTCAACAACCCCAACCTTCGAAACTACTCTATTTCCCATAGTATAAATAGAGGCCTTGGGGAGGGCATTAATCAATCAAGATTGGAGAGCAAATTTATGCTGGTGGTATTTATCTTCAGATGTCTTGGAGTAGAAAAAATCAGAGTCCTTTGGTTGCATAGGAGTCCTTGTCTTAGAAACTGGGTTGTACTCTTATCTTATTCAATGATTGTTAATAAAGAGAATTCCTCTTCCAACGTGTGTTGAGTTTCTTTCATGTATCATGGTTAATTAATATATTTGATTATGTATTGGGCATATTGTTTATCTAACCTATTATATATACATGCATGATATAGTACATGGAGAATTTTCTCTTTATAGGTGAAAGAGGTGCATCCTTGGAAGCTTTGGAGAGAAAAGGAACGAAAGAAGATTGAGCTTGGATCAACCATCGGTAATCGGGTAAGTCAAGACTTTCTTCCTATTTCATTTATGTTCTCTATTAAAGCTGATTGTTTGCAAGATTAGTATTAAGTTTGTAACCCTAGACCCTAGGTTACAAGGATGCTTAATCATGAACAACACTAGGGTGCAAAGAAACCATGTATTACAATGGGCACTAACAACTTCTCTTCAATATTCACACCGATAAAAAATAATTGGTCTCTTGGATATGTGCCATAAGGTATCTCAACACTATGTGTCTTTCACTCATGCATATATTGGCGAGGTTTCTCAACCTACTATGGAATGCTGAGCCTGTTTAGAATTTATAGATATTTTTTGCGCTCCTTTTCATCCTCTTCGATAATGATACTATGTATAGACATTTGCTGCAGTATGACGGATGTGCTAAAGCGTGGGTTAATGCCTCCTCTGCACATTTGAAAGGAGCTTCTATTTTATTTATGTATTATTTTCATAAAAGATTGTCATTTGGTGCAGCAATGGGATTGAAAGTTCATCCTCATTTCTAGTATGTTTTGATTAATGCCTTGAGTTCTGTATTTGTCTCACTCTACGATAAAACTACCTATCTCTCTCTCTCAGGCATGTCCATTGTTTCGTTAGTGACTTGTCTCCTAAGAGACAAAGTGTGATCATAATATATATCTTAGTATATAAAGGAAGTTCTAAACCACATTGTTTTCTTATTTTTGTCCATTTATACATTTATTGCATGTGCTTGACTAATTATGTTGGACATGTATGGGACTTTGCATCCAATAGACAGGTAGAGTAAATTACTACATTCATGTTTTATATTTCGTTTTGTTTTGTTTAAATAGTTCCATTCCATGTGGGAATTTTGGATAAAGTTAAAGAATTGTGGGAGATTTGTGAGTTCCCTTTTGAGTTATAAATGATAGTTGGATTGGAAAAGTCTATAATTAACTTTTATTTTAGTTTATCTATATAAATCTTAACATCGATTTTTTCCTTGATTGCAGGTTAGTGGTTATTTAAGTAACCTATGAATAAAATGATCACATAAGTGTTCATACTTCTTGTTAGAAAGAAAAATCAAAGGTATTGTTGCTAATATTTCATCCCATTTCATTTCCATTTATCTAGTGGCTAAGAGTACTTAGAGTTAATTCCCATTGTTCTTGATGTGAAATGGAATTAGTAGAATATTTCTTTTTACTATTCTCTATACATTTTGGGTGATGAGTTGCTCCATTTTTTCATCCTTTGCTTCTTTATAAATTGAAATTCTCCTTTCCATGACATCATCCACCACTATCTTCAAGTTAATTATGATTTCTCATTCAAATTCAAATATCTTTCCATGACTCTAGATGACTAGGAAAATAGTTTAACAATGGATATATGCTTGTCGTTCTTATAAATTTATGGGATTTTTTCATTTTGCATCATTCAAGCATACAAAATAATTATTAACAAGTCACTATAGATACATAATGTCTTACCTTGTAATAGTCCTTCAAGTCTTTCAAATGCATTTATTAAGTGCAAAAATTACTTGAGGGACTAGTACAAGGTAAGCCATTATGGATCTATAGTAACTTGATAATAATTATTTTGTAATGATGCAAAATTTGTTTGAATATCATCATTATGAATCAATAAAAACTTATTAAATGGTGCTAACTAAATGGTAGAGAAGCTTCCTAGTTATAGGATGGAGGTTGGTGGTTCGATTCCTCTTTTCCCTATCATAAATTTGTGACTAAGAAAATGACTAAATTGGCATATATACAACTATTAGTAGATAACTTTCGGTATCTTATGGAGTGACTAAAATTTATTCATGTTTAGCTTAGTCATTAATATGTTATCATCTAGAAGATTATTTATTCGTATATTTGGTCATTAATTGTGGAAATCAATGACTAAATTAGTGACTAAATCAATGTCTAAATCATTGACTATCAATGAATAAATCAATGAATAATAAGTCAACCAATTAATGACTAATTTAAATATGACTAAGTCAGTCAAGCTATAATATAGTGGAAATTAGCTGCTATTAGTCTCCGACTAAAAAATAGTCATTTATAGGAGAATTATAGTCATTTTTTGGTTGTTAATTACTCATTTTGTACTAGTGTGTAGGACATCAATTTAGGTGTAGCTAAATGAAATTATTGGACCTTTCCATTACCGCAGCTGGTAAAATCTGGCATAGTAAGGGAAATAATATCAATAACTCATAGACATTATTAGCTTAACATATGAGTAAGACTGCTTGTTAAAAATTGTGTGATTAAATACATGTACAATTTTTTTTCTTCGAATTTTTTAGTTCTGTGCCATTCACGAAGGTAAATATTGTTCTTTTCAAGTATCTTAGACATGTCATCAATTTTATTCTTCATACATTGATTCTCTCAATGAAATCCTCTTTTGCAGTAAGAGTAGTTGGCCTTGTCAAACTTGTTGTGCTTGTCCGTTTTAGAGCCAGAGGCTCGTTTTACATAATTTTGATTCTCCTTAAGATTGAAATTAGTGTTATTATTCTATATTGATTTCTTCTTCCCCTTTTCTTATGTATTATTAGCCTCCCCATCTAAGTGATCCTAATTCTTCTAGGATTTAAGAGATCTCGTCTAAATCATCTTATCTTGCTCCTGGATTAGTGATTCTGTGAAGTAATCAAGGGATGGAATTCTCCAATTAGGAGTTGTTAGTATCCTGTAGTGAAAGGTAGATACAAACATTTAAAATTATAGGACAATTTTTTTTCGAGTTGAGATCACCAACTGATCATCCTTTGTATAAACCCAACACTGCTTGCACTACATGACAACGGATTTGAATTTTGAGAAGAATTGTTGTATTGTTTCAAAGTTACTGGGTCGTATTGCTATCAACTCATTATCCAAAATATGTCCTCTGATCTCATCCTTATTTCAAGAAATGGATTCAATATTATCCCATGCTTCTTCTAGAGTTTTCAGTCCATCAAGATGTAGTGGTACCTCCCTAGAGATGTGGATGCAAATGAATCCAAAAGATTTATCCAGCTTATTCAAATACTTTTATTTTTCAAGATATTGTTGGGGTTCAACCTCTCTTCCCATGGTGACCATCTATAGACAATTATTGTGAAAGATAATATACATATCATCCCTCCAATAAAGGTAGTTGAATGGTGTTAGGATTCTTAAAGTGATATTTGTTGAATTCTCCATCTCATAGCTTCAAGAAAAAATAATTCTTTAGAAAATATTTGAGTGTACCTACAAAAACACTTCAATTCGAATCAAAACAATTTAAACACTCGCCAACACAACATGTTAAATTTCTCTAGGTGCATCATGCATGGATAGACTTATCTAGATAAAATACAGAGGGAGAAGGGAAATAATACTTGTATTTATGTGGAACCAAATTGCTTCTACTACATCAATGGAATATTTTGAGGTTTGAATTTTTCCTTGACACCTTCTATGATACCATGCTAATTTTAGTGAAGCATATTATGCTCGGGCGTGAATGAATTGAATGGAGGATGAAGGTTGCAGAAGAGAGACTATTCACATTAAATTGATCAATAGATTCATGGAAAAAATTACACACACATGAGAGAAAAAATAGTAATAATAACAATACATAAATAATAATTCATGTCTATGTAATGCAGTGAAACATACAATAGGTAGAATTCAATTACGATAGGGAGGATTCGAATTCAGTAAATCAAATTAATTCTAGTGATAACTCAGTGTGGGAAAATCACCACAAGAGATTACTAATGCTACTCTACATCACTGAATCAATATACAATAAGTTAATTGATGAGGGTAGTTGATTCAATGTTCCCAAGCTCCCTTATATCATGCAAACTGGTGCTAGGGCGATTGATATTGAAATTACTGAAGGTAATCTGGGTATAACTGAACATAAATGAACAGCTACTAGTGTCAATGTTGTATTATCCCACAATACTAAGATGGGGGGGGTGAGTCAGTATTGTATTTTTCTTTTAAAATAACAAAAACACATAATGAATCAAACATGTTAAGACACAAATTTTATCATGGAAACTTCAAACAACAAACCACAAATTCAAACTCATTAAAAATATGAATATACAAAATTGTTTTATCTACTGCTAAAGAAAAGGTGTAGCAACACTCTGGTTTCCCTCCTGGTACAACAGACAAGGATTCTGCCACACCCTAATTTTTTCTTTCTACTACAACATATAAGGGAGCTACAAAACCTAGGGTTTCTTCCTACTACAACAGCAAAGGATGATACAATACCTTTTGCATAATTAATATCATGACCTAGTGCCACACTACCACCCTATACTGAATATTATTACTCTCCTTTAGAAATGCATTCACTTCTTGGACACTACCACTCACGATCACATAAACTAGTTATTTTCATCAATCATTCTACCAATAAATACCTTAACGCTTCTTGTAGACGCATTTCTTCACCATTGCGCCATTTCATTGATCATGCCTCTTCATGAATATTCGAATCGTGACCTTTCACATTCTTCATTTCTACAACCATCCTGAGCCATAGATTTTATGTAGGGATTTTTTCTAACAATATATCTAAGATAAAATTTGGATCGCAGAATGTGGATATGTGATATTTTTCAAAATGTTTTTTGGTGACTTCCATAGTTGTATTTCAGTAGAAACAATTTCGCACCATTGATCTCCTTTGAGGTCTATGTGATCATTGATCTAAGATGAGATGCGGATTGTGGAACTATGATATTTCTCAAAATGTCTTTTCACGATTTTTGCATTTTTCTTTCTGCACCAACCATTTTGGATCGTTGATATCCTGCGATATCTTCGTGACCGTTGGTTTGAGATAAGATGCATACTACAGAATGCGGGTTTGTGAATTTTTCAACATGTAATTTCAATATTTTCATGATTTTCATTTCTCCATAGTCAATCTCACATGGATGCTATCCTGACCATTGATATTTTGATTAAATGTGGATTATGGATCTTCACTTTTCTTTGTGCGAAAATTATTCCCCACCATAGATATTCTTGTGGATTCGATCCTAATCGTCGATCTATGATCTAACATGGATTGCAAATCTTCACTTTTATTCGCATGAAAATCATTCACCGTCATCTATATTTTGGATTGTAGGAATCAGATTATAAAAAATTATCAACCGTTTCTTCTATAATTCTCCGCCTTTGCTCTTTTCTCCTTTTTCTTTTCGCATTTCTTTTGAACCATCGAATTCCTTAAATCCTTCATTGTACTCGATATTCCAGAGTGTGGGATGTATATTCTAAAAAATATCAACCATTATTTTCACAATTATCTGCCTTTCCACTTTCCTCCTTATTCCTTCTACATTTCTTCTGAATAATTGATTTCCTTAAGAGTTCACTCACGACCGTTGATCTATCTGATCTATGGATCTTCAATTCTGACCACTGCTCACTTTGCATAGTTTTCCCATGTCATAAACCCTGTTACTGATTCTTGTTTTTCATTGCTAAAACCCTTTGAAATCAATTGATAATCCTTGTAATGGATCCTTTGTCTTTTTTTTATTTCATCATTCTACCATGTCTATTGGTTATTCATTTGTGAGTTCCTTTGACATCAATGAAAACTAGCTTCTCAACAATATCTACCTTTTCCATTGATGGTAACATCTAAACATTATCCCCCTTTGACAACAATGACAAAGGATAACCTATTATGCCATTGTTGTAGCCATTTTGATATAGGATTTCATGTCTTTGTTCTTTCTAACAACTCCCCCTATCATACATACACCTGACATTGTGATTCCTCTTCTACAACTGTTGTAAGAGGATCGCTCCAAACTTCCATCTAATATGCTCAAAGGCTTCCTTAGGTAGTGGCTTGGTGAAAATGTCATCAACCTGTTCTTTTGTGTCAAGATATTATAGTTTGACAACTTCTGGGACACTTGTTCTCTTAGGAAGTGATATTTTATGGGTATGTGTTTTGTCATGGAGTGCATTACAGGGTTTTTTGACATATTTAAGGCACTGGTATTATCGCAATTTATTATTATTGGGTGCTTTTAATTCACAAGTAAGTAATCTAGTGTCTCCTTCATCCAAATGGCCATGGTACAACATAATCTAGCAGCAATATATTCGGACAATGTTGTGGAGAGTGAAATGGAAGATTGTTTTTTACTTAACCATTAAACCAAACAATTTCCTAAGAAGAATGTTGCTCCACTGGTATTTTTTCGATCATCAACAATTCCTTCCCAATCTACATCAGTAAATGGTTTTAAAATAAATTCTTGACCTTTTGGGTAACATAACCCATACTCCATAGTACCTTTCATATATTTGAAAATTATTTTTACTGCAGTAATATGTTTTTCTTTAGGGCTTGACTGGAACCTAGCAACCAAAACTACAACTTGCATCACATCTGGTCTTGTATCTTTCACATATAGTAGGATTGCTATCATGGATATGTACATGGTATGATCCACTTCTAGAGACTCATCGTCCTTGCATAGTTTACAACCTATGATCATAGGATTACAAACAGGTTTAGAGTCTTCCGTCTTAAATCTTTTAAGCATCTCTTTGATGTACTTAGTTTGAGAGATAAATATTTATTTGTATGTTTTGGTAAACTTGTAACCTTAAGAAGAATGTTAGTTCACCCAACATTGACATTTCAAATTCCTTCTTCATTTCAGAAGCAAAGTTTACACTTAGTATTTGTAAATTTATTCCAAATATGATGCCATCTACATAAACAACAACAATGATCATATTTTCATCTTTGATCTTTAAGTAGAGATTACTTTCAGTGGCCCCTCTCTTAAATCCTTGTTGTTTTAAATAGTTGTCTAGCGTTGGAAACTAGGCCCTTTGAGCTTGCTTGAGCCTATAAAGTTCCATTTTCAGTTTGCAAACTTAGTCTCTATTTTCTGAGAATAGGAAACCTTCGGGTTTTTCAATATAAACCTCTTTTTCTATTTTTCCCTTAAAAAATGCATACTTGACATACATTTTATACACTTTAAATTTTTTATGGCTTGAGCATGATAGAAACATTTTGATTTCTTCAATTATTTCCACGGGAGCATAAGTTTCTTTAAAATCAACCCCTTCTACCTGAGCATATCCTTTGCATACTAATATTTCTGTGTTCCGTATCACTTGACCATCTTGATTGAATTTGTTCTTGAAACCCCATTTGGTTTGTATAAGATTCTTATCTTTAGGTATTGGGAAAAGTTCCCATGTCTCCTTTTTCTCAATCTGATCTGATTCTTTAGTCATGGATTTGACCCATTCATTCCCTTTTCTGGCTTCTATAAAATTTTAGGTTCCACTATTGAGAGTAGGGTGTGTTGATTGAATGTTAGTTGTCTCCTTATTCTAACTCTAGCATTTTTTTCACCTATAATCTATGTCTCTGGATGATTTCTTTGTATCATTCTAGATGTATTTTTTTTATCAGGTCTTGGGAAGTCTTCTTCACATTCCTGTGTATTTTCTTTTCTATTCATTGTTCTTCATTGTGAGTACTTTTGTCCTCTTGCAAGTCTTCATTTTCTTCATTATTTTTATTTTCAACACTATCATGACTTCTTACTATTCTTGGTTGTATATCATATACTATTACATCTGCACTTTCTACAATCATGTGTAACCTTTTATTGTAACATCTGTTCACCTTCTTGGTGGATCAATATCTTAGAAATATTCCTTCATTAGTCCTAGACTCAAACTTGCGAAGGTCATCCTTGTTCCTTTTATTGTAACAATTACTCCCAAATTATTTGAAATATTTGACTGAGGCTGGTCTTCCATACCATATTTCATAAGGTGTCTTGTCCTCTATTATGTATATAGACAGTTCTGTATACTACTTATTTCCACTATGCATCTGAGAACTTTTCTTCATTAAGCATTTTTCTTGTATCTTCTTGTACCGTTCTATTTTTCCTTTCAACAACACCATACCATTAAGGAGTCTTTACAGCTGAAAATTATCCCATAAGGAGGGATTATGTTGATGATAAAATTATTTATATTGCATGGTATGGTTCCTCAATGAATTGGATATCCAACCATGGAGTCAGTTTACTTCCAGGTGTTCACACGTGCGAGTTATCAACTTGTCAAAACTAAGAGAAATGTTATTTTTCATGTTGAGATTAAAATTAGGTAAGTGTTAAAACAAAGGAATAGTGAATGTATATGAGTTCTACAAAGAATCATAGATCCAATGGTTGGAAATCATTACGTAATAGATCAACGGCCAAATTGAAGCCAGAGGTAAATATAAAGTTGTATTTAAGTTTAGCAAGAAAATCCTGAATGGGAGTAAAGTTCCACAATAGTTTAGAAATGAGAGCTCAATAAGATTTGTGCACAAGATCCAACAGTTGGGGATAAGTTTTGCAAAGGACCAAAGGTTAGACGGATGACAATATTTTTTCAAGCAAATTGATGGTTCGGAAAATAAGTATGGGTGCGGAATTGCAAAAAGTAGAGATTCGAAATTGTGAAAAGTTGAGTTTTTGATTTTCGTGTGGGAGCGAAAGTGCGGGTGCATAACCGCAAAATCGTGAAAAGTTGATTTTCTGATTTCCATGTGGAAGCAAAAGTGTGGGTTCAAAACTATGGAAATCAAAAGGTCAAAGTACTGGAAAAAAATTTGTTCCAACTTCTACATTCTACCCTGCAAAAAATGCAATTACAGTAAGAAAACAACAGAAGGACCATTGCGAGAGAGAAAAGGAAGGAAAAAAATGTCCAAAAAACTAGAAAGTTTTGTTTTCTGATTGCCACAATCTGCATACAGGAAGGGCACTGGGAACATGGTAATGAAGCCCAAGTTTTGGGAAGGGAATAAGTCCGGAGGAAAGAAAATTAATGAATCCCATATGTCAGTGAATTGAGAGGAAGACAATGTTTTGGAGAGAGGAAGTGATGCCTATGTAAAAGAAGCCAGTGGGTTTAAGGATGATGTCTGCTATGATGTGAAAATATGAATCTCGCATATTGAAGGTGAATCCTAGGTTTTGGGAGAGAAACACGCACATTAGCCAGAGAGGATGGAGCTTGAAAGAAAGGAAATCCTGCAGCTAGAGATGATAATGCCAACACGCTTACAACAAAAGAATCTCAAAGACATGAGAATATCAGAGAGTTTAATTAAGTAATTAATTGAAAATCAGTAATATAATAGATATATAATCTAGATAATTAAATAAACTAATAGATATTTGAAGAGGTGTGAAGGAGAAAAGCATGAAGTCTGTTTTGTAAAGGTGTGATGGTTTGAACCGAGATATGAAGAGTCACAATGTTGAAAGGGAATGAGTATGGTTTGAATATATGATTGAAGTATATATACACAAAAGATCAAATTGTAAGTAAAGTGTCTCTTTCACCCAGATCTATGCAGCTGAAGCATAAGATAGAGACCAAAGTTGAGTAATACGAAACAAAGTTTTTAAAGAAGATCTAGAAGTTTGATAAAAATAAATACAAGGGTAGAAGGGTGGTGCTAGGGTAGGATACATATCTACAATGACGTCTTAGCCTCCTTCCACTAGTGGTTGTAGAATCAGGGTATTGGCATATCCTTGTGTGTACATGTAGGAAGAAGCTAGGGTGTGGTTGCATTCTTCAGGAGTGGCTGAGAAACTTGGGTATTGTGGTCACCATCAAGTGGGTACTTGCAAATAACTATTCTATATTGTAAGAAAAATGTTTTAAATATAATAGAAATGTGTTTGTAGTTTACCTTATTGGGTACCACATTAAAATGTTGTGTCTAAATTTTTTTTACATTTGCTAAAATAAAATAAATTGTGTTTAAATTTTTGTCACTGATTCACCCCCCCTCTCAGTGACAAGACCTGATCCAAAAATTGGTATCAGAGCGAGATCCTTCACCATAGTTTAACCACTGGAAGGAATATCCTATTAAAATCACTATGGATCAGCAGATGAAGATGTCAATAAGAGTCCCCATATTTGATGGTGAATACCATGTATTTTGGAAGATTAGAATGAAAACCTATCGGATGTAAATTGGTCTGGAAGTTTGGGAATTACTTGAAGAAGGATATAACTTTGCAAAATACACTCCCATAGAAGTAGAATAAAGGAAGAAATTTTGGGAACATGTAAAGGCCTTAAATACATTACATGCTCAAATAAGTAAGAAGTTTCTTGCAAATGTATTGAATGAAAAAGGATAAACAATATATATGATGGCATATATGATGAAAAGGCATGGCATAACATAGATGATGAGGTGGAATGAAGTTGAAGTCATTGTTGCATTATGGAGATTCACTCTAGCGAAATATGACAAAATGGTGAAAGTCGGGAAATATGGCAAGTTTGACTAAGTATGGAATAATTAATTAAAATTGGTCCCCACTGCCTTACGATAATTCCCACCATAATCCATGATTTGAGAATAATGATCACACCATGGTACCATCCTATTGCTTGTTATTTTAGCTACCTAATCATGATTTTAGTTTGATTCCATCACTTCTGGTGACAAATTTCTAGGCCTTCCAAAACAGAGTTTTGTGCTAGAGTATGTACAAGTGACTAAATGCCTGCCACAAATCAGAAGATTGAAATAAATTTTCGCAACATATGTCTAGGGTGTATCCTGGTTGTTTCTATACCCAACCATGGTCCCAATTGGTTAAAATAATCTATGAGGAATAAAAAATGGATCTGCCAAAATAAAGAAAATGTATTAGGTATTAAATATAGAAATTTGACTCAGTATCAAATTCACAAGTTTGAGAAACCATTTGAGGATTCCCACAAGGACGAATTATGTTGATGATAAAATTATTCATATCACATGGTCTGGTTCCTTAATGAACTGGATATCCAACCATGGATTCAGTTTACTTCCGGGTGTTCACACATGCAATTTATCAACCTATCAAAACTAAGACAAATGTTAGTTTGCATCTTTAGATTAAAATTGGCTAAGTGTTAAAACAAAGGAATAGTGAATGTAGATGAGTTCTGCAAAGAATCATAGATCCGATAGTCAACAATCATTCCACAATAGATCAACTTCCAAAAAGAAGCCACAGGTAAATCTACAACTATATTTAAGTTTCGAAAGGAAATCGTGTATGGGAGTAAATTTTCGCAATAGTTCATAAATGAACAGTCAGGAAGCTTCGTGCATAGGGGTAAGTGTTGCAAAGGATCAAATATCAGATAGATTAGAATAGTTCCTTAATCATATCGATGGCTCAAAAAAAATAGTACGCGTGCGAAAGTGCAAAAAGCAGAGAGTCAAAATCGTGAAAAGTTGAGTTTTCGATTTTTGTGTGGGAGTGAAAGTGCGGGTGTGTAACCGCGAAATTGTGAAAAGTGGAGTTTTCGATTTCTGTGTGGGAAAGGAAGTGTGGATTCCAAACTATGAGAATCAAAAGTTCAAATTCATAGAAAAATTTTGTTTCAATTTGTTGATTCCGCCTTATGGAAAATGCAAGTGTAGAAACACAATGATAGAAGGACCATTGCGAGAATGGAAAGGCGGAAAGGAAAAAGTCCAAAAAATTGAAAAGTTGTGTTTTTCGATTGCCACAATCCACATACAAGAAGGCCAGTTCCCACATGGTAATGAATCCCTTTTTTTGGGAAGGGAATAAGTCTGTAGGCTAGAAAATTAATCAATCCCATAGGTCAGTGAAGTGAGAGGAAGCCAGTGTTGTGGAGAGAGGAAGTGATGCCTATGTAAAAGAAGCCAGTGTGTTTCAGGATGATGTCTGATGTGATGTGAAAATATTTAGCCCGCATATTGTAAGTGAATCCTGGGTTTTGGGAGAGAAACACGCCCAACATCCAGAGATGTTGAAGCATGAAAGAAAGGAGATCCCGCAGCCAGAGATGATAATGCCAACAAGCTTACAATGGAAGAATCTCAAAGACATGAGAATATCAGAGAGTTTAATTAAGTAATTAATTGTGAATAAGTAATATAACAGATATATAATCTAGATTAAATAAAATCACAGATATTTTGAAGAGGTGTGAAGGAGAAAAACATGAAGTTTGTTTTGTAAAGGTTTGATGGTTTGAATCGAGATATGAAGAGTCACAATGTTGAAAGGGTATGAGTATGTTTTGAATAGATGATTGAAGGATATATAAACAAAAGATCAAAGTGTATGTAAAGTGTCTCTTTCATCCATATCTATGCAGCTGAAGCATAAGATAGAGACCAAAGAAGAGTAACACAACAAATTTTTTAAAGACGATCTCGAAGTCCGATAAAAATACATACAAGGGTGGAAGGGTTTTGTTAGGGAAGGATACATATCTGCAAGGAGGAGTTATCCTTCTTCTAGTAGTGGTTGTAGAATCAAGGTATCCTTGTATCCTTGTCTATACATGTATGCAGAAATGAGGGTGTGGTTGCATCGTGCAAGAGCGGATAAGAAACTTGGGGATTGTGGTCTCCATCAAGTGGGTGCTTTCAAACAACTATTGTATATTGTAAAAAAAAACCTATCTAATGGACATTAGATAGGAGTTTCACAGATAATAGAAATGTGTTGGTGGTTTTTCTATTGGAATATTAGAATGAAAACCTATCTAATGTCCATTGGTCTAGAATTTTGGTCATTAGTTGAATAGGGATATAATTTTGCAAAAGACACTCCCACAGAAGTAGAAGAAAGGAATAAATTTTGGGAAGATGTAGAGGGATTCAATACATTACAAGCTGGAATAACTAAGAAGGTTCTTGCAAATGTACTGAGCTGTAAAAGTGAAAAAGAGGTCTAGGAAAAATTGGAAACCATATATGAAGGAGATTCCAAAGTAAAGATGGAAAAAGTTCAATCTCTCAAACTACAATATGAAAGTATAAGAATGAAGGATGAAGAAATTATTTTAGAGTACTTCGAAAGAGTTCAAAATCTTGTTAATTCAATCAAAGTTTTGGGAGTAGAAGTACCAAACTATGAATTAGTTGAAAAGGTACCAAGAACACTTCCTATGGCATATAATCCCAAAGTATCCACTCTTGAAGATTGAGAGAATCTAGAAGATCTTACCATAGATGAATTGTATGGAATCCTCACATCCTATGAATTAATACTAGGTATTGATAATTTCCCAAAAGGAGAAGAAAATTTCAAGGTGATCAAGAAAAAAAATTAGAAGAAAAAAACTCAGACCAACTATAATGAAGAATATGATGTAGAAGAATCCAATTTGTTTAAAAAACTTCAGAAAGGATCAGGGAAGTACAAAGGAAAGCTTCCCTTCAAATTTTTTAATTGTGGTAGAATTGGGCACTTCCAAGCCAAGTGTACTTATCCCAAGGAAGATTCTGAATATCAAGATGACAAAAAGAAACAATACAATAAAGAACAAAAATTCCACTATAATAAAAATTACAAAAGAAAAATTAATTTATACTCAAAATAAGAAGGCAATGGTTCATCTAAGATTAGAGATGATGAAGTCCTTTTTCTAGGTATTGAAGAGTCTAATGAGATAGAATAAATTAAGCATAAGGGAGATTGATAAGATGAAGCAAATTTTAACATGGAATAAGAACAAATCAAGGCTTTGGATGGATTAAGAAGATACAAAAAAAAATACACAATTGAAAATGTTGTTTAGTTGAACAATAGAAAGATCACGAACATAAAGAAAAAGAGATGAAGAAAATCATGATGAATATGAAACACCAAATTGAATAGAAGAAAGGATGGAGAAGTGTATTAAACAAAAACAACTAATCTGTGAAAGAATGGAGGCAGAATTAGCTCACTTAAGAAAAAAGTTGATGAAAAAATTATTCAAACTAGATATGAAAATAGTTCTGAAATTTTAGATGAGATTATAACCACACAAAGATAGCCAAGTAACAAAAATGGAATAGGTTATTATCAAAAAGAAAGTTTAGTTAGCTCAAAATATTATGCATCTTATCTTCTCATTACATTCAAGAAGAAAGTGGAAGAGAAGAAAAGTAATGATTAGAAATCCAGAAGATCAATTCAGACCATAACGAAGGAATTCAAGACAACTCAAAAGAAGGTTTATCAAAACATGTATCCTCACATTTTCCTTGGTTATTGTTTTTCATGCTCTAACTTTGGACACAAAGCTATGAATTATAGATCATATGAAATGAAAAGTTTTAAGCTTAAAAACTATAACCTCAAGGACAATCAGACAAATGGTCAATTGAAGAGAAGAAATTATAACTCATTTGCACCTCTACAAGAAATTAATTTAGATTGCTTCAATTGTCATAACTATCGACATAAAGAAAGCAATTGCAAATTAATGGAAATATCAAAAATACCAAAGGACATTAAATAGAAAAAGAAGTTCTGGAAAGAAAGAACATTAAAGAGGAATGTATGACTACCTTGAAAAAACAAGATAAAGAAGATATCTGGTGTGTTAACAATGATCATTCAAAATAGCTGATAGGATATGATGACAAGTTTATGAAAAACCAGAAGGAACCTCATGGAAAGAGTTGGAGAAGAAAGGAAGATTCCAAAGATATAGAGGAAACCAATATTTCAAATACCAAAAATATTTCCCAATATGATGAGGGTTTTAATTGTCGAAATTGAACCCAGGTGTTAGAACAATTACACTCACAACAATTGCTAATTGCGCATGCAAATTACTCACAAAGGAGGCTGAATAATGGAGCAGAACACTAATCTGTATTGAATAAGTGTACAATATCCAACACTTTGAATTCATAGGCTGCAAAAATAAATAATTACATGATGGATTCGAATGCATGAAGATTCCATTCAAATCTAGTCAAAATTAGGCTTACTAAATCTAAGCAAATCCCCCATAGGTGCATAAAGCAGTTTCCAAAACTGTCTAGGAGCTCACAAATTGGTAAAATAAATTAGGAAAGATAATAGTGGATTGAAGGACAACTCATACATGCTTTTCATAGGAGAAAAGAGTGGAGGATGTGGAGGAAAAAAAACAAGTTAACTTCACATAGTCAAACTTTCCCAATTGCCTTAAAACACTGAAAAAGCAGGCAATAAAGTAGAAAAAGTAGACATGCACTAGGGACGCCAAGAATAAAGTATATTTGATTCCAGGAGGTTTTCCAAGCACTCCATGACTCAAAATTAGCAAGTATGACCACTATGGATGTGTAGATGACAACTTCCATAAGGTGGAATATGGAAACTAGGCAAATAAGACAAAAATTGGATTAATTAATGGCTAAGGTAGCTAACTACTGGTTGATTCTTCTAACACCCCCCCTTAAGCCTAACTTATGAGTAATATATCATAAAATTATAGGGCCGAGAAACAAGGCTTAGTCACCCTTTACATACTACATGTCCATTTAACCGAGGAAAGAGGCAAAAACCCAGTGGGAAAATTCTCCCTTAAACATGGACTGTGAAACAAAATTTGAAAATATTGTCATCACTCATGCTTCACAGCATGATCAGCAATCCCCAATAGTGATTTTAGATTGCTGAATTTCTTCTCACAAAATAATTTGGTGAAGATATCAGCTACTTGTTCTGAAGATGAATAGAAGAGTAGGTGAATGGTGCCATCATGCACAAGCTGTTTGATGTAGTGCATATGGATCTCAATGTGTTTGGTTCTCTGCTTCTAAACTGGATCATTGTAGATTCAAATGGTAGTCTGATTATCACAGTAGATAGTAGTTGAGTATTTTGATTCGAAGCCACAATCTCCAAGTAACCCCTACAACCATAAACATTGAGTTGTTGCATTTACAACTCCTCTGTACTCTGCTTCTGTAGATGAGAGTGCAATGGCACTCTGTTTCTTGCTTGACCAGCTGATTGGCCCTTCTACAAGCATGAACACATATCCTGATGTTTACTTTCAATTTATGATGTCACCTTCCCAATCACTGTCAGTAAACCCAATCAAATCAAGATCAGATTTAGCTTTATAGAAGATCCCATGTGTCCTTGTT
This sequence comes from Pseudotsuga menziesii, assembly GCA_001517045.1. Lineage (NCBI taxonomy): Eukaryota > Viridiplantae > Streptophyta > Pinopsida > Pinales > Pinaceae > Pseudotsuga > Pseudotsuga menziesii. The sequence goes on from LPNX010200608.1 coordinate 77,379, forward strand.
CCCTGAAACAAAGTTAAGGATCCTTTTGGCTGCTTTCCAATGGATCTCATGAGGCTGATCCATGTATCTATAAGCCACACTTATTTCATAAGAAAGATCAGGTCTAGCATGTGTAAGATACAACAAACATCCAATCAATTGCCTATACAGTGTATTGTTTACCATAGGTGAAGAATCAGCTTCTTCAAGCTTCACTCCTAAAAGGAAAGGAGTCTTGCTTGGCTTCCAATCCTTCATTTTGAATTTGTTCAGAAAATACAAGGCATACTTGGACTGGTGTACTTTGATTTCAGCTTTGGTTTGAGCAATCTTGAGCAACAATAATTTTCTCAATAGCCCCAAATCTGTCATGGAGAAGGCATGGTTCATTGCATCCTTCAAGGAAGCAATTTCATCCTTTGAGCTTCCTACAATGAGAAGGTAATCAACATATAAAAAAATTATCATTAGCAAGCCATTAATCAGATTCAAATAGACATATGGATCTGATTTTCATTGAACAAAATTCAATGATAGCAGAAAGCTATCAATCTTGGCATACCAAGCCCTGGGGGCTTGCTTAAGCCCATACAATGACTTCTTTAGCCTGCACACAA
>LPNX010200608.1:83230-95800 GCA_001517045.1 Pseudotsuga menziesii
TATTATTTATTTTTTATTATTTTGTTAGGTAGGAACATTACAACATCTCACCCATATTAGATTGTTTTTGTGGCTGACATTTATTTTGGAAGAAAATTAAAAGTTTTGTTTTTTATAGCCGACATCTATGTAACGTTACGTAACATTACAACATTACGTAACGTTACAATGTTACATAAAGTTAAAAGATCTCCCCCATACTGGGCTGTAGAGTGCCTCTCGGCGCAATTAACAAAGATTTGAAGAGGTCTGAAGGAGAAAAACATGAAGTCTGTTTTGTAAAGATGTGATGTTTTGAATAGAGCTCTAAAGAGTCACAATGTTGAAAGGGTTTGAGTATGGTTTGAAGAGAGGATTGAAGGATATATGAACAAAATATCATATGGTAAGTAAATCATTTATGTCATAGAGATCTATGCATCTTAAGCATAAGAGAGAGACCAAAGTAAACTAACAAGAGGCAGAGTTTTTAAAGAATTTCTAGAAGTATGATAAAAATACATACAAATATTGAAGAGTGGTGCTAGCGAAAACCACATTTCTGCAAGGATGTCTTGGCCTCCTTCCAGTAGTGGCTGGAGAATCAGGGTATTGGTGTATCCTTTTTTGTAGATGTAGGAAGAAACCAGGGTGTGGGTGAATCCTTCAGTAGTGGATGAGAAACTTGGAAATTTTAGTCTCCATCAAGTGGGTGGCTGCAAATAACTATTGTACATTCGAAATACAAATTTCTCCAAATAATAGAAACATGTTGGTGGTTTACCTTATTGGGTTCAACGTTAAAACATTATATCCAATTTCTTTTTTTACATTTTCTAAAATAAAAGAAGTTGTGTTTAAATTTTTTTCACTGACTCATGCCCCCTCCCCCTCTTAGTGACAAGACTTGATCCAACAAATGTATCTTAGAAAAATCCTTCAACTCAATTGAAGTAAACTTTCCCCCGCTGTCTGATCTAAGACATTTCATTTTCATATATGTCTCATTTTCAACAATTACCTTGAATATTTTGAGCTTCTCAAAGGCTTCTGATTTTTCTTTGAGAAATGTCACCAAATTCATCCTTGTGTAATCATCAATGATCAACATGAAATAATATTCTCCTTCTAGGATTTTAGTTCTTATTGTTCCACAGATATCCGTGTGCACTATTTCCAGAGGATGTGAGGTCATATGTTCTTTTGTTTTAAAACTAGATCTAGTTTTCTTCATATGTTTACAATGTTTACAAAATGAGTTTAATGGTCTTACCATTTTAGGCAAGTCTCTTACAACTTCCTTCTTACTTATTTTGATGAGATTGTCAAAATTTAAATGTCCGAACCTTCTGTTCCATAACCAACTTTCATCAACCATACTTATGTAACATTGATTTTCATTTTCTAGGATGTATATATTGTTTGAGTTTCTTATACCAATGACAACAACTCCTCCTGAGTCCTTTTTCTTGAATTCACTTTTGTTCGAGTAAAAAATATAGACGTTCCCTTGATCACCTGTTTGACTTACACTGAGGATATTAGGCTTGATTTTTAGTACTAGGAATATATTTTTTTCCTTCATCTTGTTATTAACAACATATGTTCATTTTCCAATTATCTTGGAAGACATATTGTCTCCAAATGTGACTTCACCCTTATTATCTTTTAGTTTTATGAATTTTTTTCGGTCACCTTTAATGTGTTTTGAACACCCACTGTCAAAGTGCCATAAGTTTTGTTATTTTGTTGCATGTAGAGAAATCACAGGACTTTCCTTTTCTTTCATTTCCCTCCAATACTCTTTCTGTTTTATGTCTTGAGACTTAATTGTAACAATATTCCTCATAGGGGTCATCAGTTTACAATATCTTGATATATGTCCATGGTTATTACATTTACAACACTCTATGTCATATTTTTAAAGAAGTGTAAAAAGGTTCTGATTTCCTTTTGGTTTGTTACTTGATGACTTCTTCTTGTATTTACGAACCTTCCCAAAAAGGATCTGCTGGTATATATTTGGTCTCTTAGGCACCATATTATTCTTGTTTTTATCTTGATAATTTAGGGCATCTTTCTTGCTCTCTTCTTTCTTTACTGGACTCTTTAGCTCTTAGGCATAACTTTTCTTATTTCCTCCTTGATTATTGAAACATAGACATTATGGCTTCTTTTCTTTGTTAAAACCCAACCCATATCTATCACTTGATTATCTTTGGCTATTTAGGATGTCATTTAAAATACTTGACTTGTCTTGAAACTTTAATTTGATAGATCCTTCATCAAGATTTTTCTTGAATTGCATGATATATTCTTCAAGTCTCTTAGAATCCTATATTCTTCTTTTGAGCTCCAAATTTAGGTCCTCATCAATCCTTTTGGCATATACAAGTTGAGACTCCAACTTACTAATGACATGATTTGACTATCTGTATTTTTTTCTGCATTTCTCAAGTTCTTCAAGAGCACTAACAAGTTCGACTCTTAAGTCTACTTCTCCTTCCACATGTCAGTCACTCTTTCAATCCTGAGTATTTATACTCATGAATTGAATTTCAGTTTCTTCATCTTCACTTGTATTTGCATATTCACTATCTTCCATGTTGTAAAAATTTTTATTTTTCTCATAGGACTTCTTCTTGTTTCTTGTATTCCCCTTTTTGAACTTTAAAGTTTCTCTCTCATCATTATCACCTTTTTTAGGATAAGTACATTTTGAATCAAAATGTCCAATTCTTCCACAGTTAAAACATTCCAGGGATAAATTTCCTTTATATTGGCCAATAGCATTCTCAATTTTTTTAATAAAAATAGCTTCCTCATCATCTAGGTTCTTTGATTGGTTTTTGGATGAGGCTTTAAATGTTGCTTCTTTTTTTGAGGATTCATTTAGTCTCCTTCTCATGTCATATGTAGTGAGGATTCCATGTAGTTTATCTACTGTCGCAAGGTCAATATCATCTCGTTCCTCTAGGATGGATATTTTTGAGCCATACTTCATTGGAAACAATCTCAGTACCTTGCCAACCACTTCTCTTTCTTTTAATTTGCCTCCAAGATGTCCAATAGCATTGACAACCTTATCTACTCTTAGAAGGTATTCCCCAATATTTTCTTATTCTTTCATTTTAAGGCTCTGAAACTTCACTTTATATTCTTGAATCTTGTATTCTTTGACTTTAGATTCCCATTAATAGATAGTTTTTCACTTATCCCAGGACTTTTTTCCTGTCTTTCATCACATAAATTTGGTAAAAATAGAGTTTTCAATCCAGTCATTATTGAATTTAGTACTTCAGCATTACCTTCATATTGGGATAGTTCCACACTATTTATAGGTACTTGGTCTTCTATTGTATACTACTTTTTAGTTGCTACCAAAAACTTCCATCCAAGGGTCATCAGATGGAACTTCATTCCCACACTCCAGTATGCATAATTTTCACCTATGATTAATGAAGGTCTGTTAGTGGCTAATCCTTCTTGTTTATCCATAGTAGCTTTTAAATAGGATCTTCATTCCATTTGTTAATTTGTGGTGAAGGAACCTACTCTGATACCAATTGTTGGATTATCCCACAATACATAAAGGAGGGGGTGAATCGGTATTGTCTTTTTCTTTTAAAATAAAAAAACCACACAATGAATCAAACAGGTTAAGACATGAATTTTATCATGAAAAATTAAAAGATAAAACCACCAATTAAAACTCATTAAAAAGATGAATCTACAAAATTGCTTTATATATTGCTACAGAACCGATGCAACAATAGTCTGGGTTTTTCCCTGCTACAGAAAAGGATGCTGGAACACCCTAAAAAAAATTTCCTTCTAAAACAAACAAGGGTGCTACAACACCCATGGTTTCTTCTTGCTATAATAGATAAGGATTCTAAAAATACATTTGTAGACATTATATCCTCCCTTAGCGCCACCCTACCACCCTGGACTGAATTTTATCAGTCTTCTTTAGAACTACATTCAATTCTTGGAATCTATCACTCACAATCACAAAGACAAGTTATTTACTTCATAATTATGCCATTAAATACATTCACACCTCCTGTTGATGCATTTCTTCACCGTTGCACTATTTCATTGATCATACATCTTCAAGAATATTCCAGTTGTGACCTTTTACATTTTTCATTTCTGCTAGCATCCCAAGCCGTTGATTTTATTTAGGTATTTTCCATGACCATAGATATAAGATAATATGTGTATCTCAGAATGCAGATCTATGATATTTCTCAAAATGTATTTTCTCCATTTTACATAGTTTCCTTTCACCACCAACCATTCTGCACCATTGATCTCCTTTAATCTCTCCCTGACCGTTGATCTGAGATAAGATGTGGATTGTGGAACTGTGGTATTTATCCAAATGCCTTTTTTTCAATTATGCAAATGTTTTTCTGCACCAACCATTCCACGCAATTGATCTCCTATGAGCTCTCTGTTACTATTGATCTGAAATAAGTTGAAGATTATGGAATGCGGGTTTGTGACTTTTTCAACATGTCATTTAGATATTTCTGTGATTTTCTTTTCTGCACAAACATTTCTGCATTATCGATCTCATGTCACTACCATCGTGGCCATTGATCTTATGATTACATGTGGATTGTGGATCTTCAGTTTTCTTTGTGTGAAAATTAATACCCACCATAGATCTTCTTGCATTTTCAATCCTAACCGTCGATATGAGATATAATGTGGATTATAGATATTCACTTTTGTTCGCACATAAATCATTTACCATCACCTATCTTCCATATTATCGTATGCAGATTCTAAAAAATCTCAATCGTTGCTTCTGCAATTCTCCGCCTTTCCTCTTTCTTCCTTATCATTTCCACATTTCTTCTGAACTGTCAATTTACTTAAATCATTCACCAACACCAATATTCCGAAGTGCTGGATGTGGATTCTCAAAAATATCAATCCTTGTTTTCACAATTCTCTTCATTTCCACTTTCCTCCTTCTTCTTTCTGCACTTCTTCTGAACCATCGATTTCCTTACGGATTCACTTCTGACCGTCGATCTGTCTGATGAATGGATATTCAATTCTCACCACTTCTCTCTTTGCATATTTTTCCCCTATCATGGACCCTATTACTGATATTCCTTTGTCATTACTGAAACCATTTCACATCAATTGATAATCCTTGTAATAGATCCTTTGTCTTTTATTGATTTCATCATGCTACCATGTCTATTGGTTACTCCTTTGACATCGATGACAACTTTATTCTCAACAGCTTCAAGAAAAAATAATTCTTTAGAAAATATTTGATTTTACAAACAACAATACTTCAATTATATCAAACCAATTTAAACACTCACCAATTAAACATCTTCATTTTCTCGGGGTACATCACACATGGCTAGACTTCTCTAGATAAAATAAAGAGGGAGACAGGAAAGAATAGCAGTATTTATGTGGAACCAAATTTCTTATGGAGCACTAATGGATGTTTTTGAGGTTTGAATTTGTCCTCGGAACCTTATCTTATACCATGAAAATTTTAGTGAAGCATAGTATCCTTAGGCCTGAATGAATTCAATGGAGAATGAAGGTTGCAGAAGAGAGACTATGCAATGTAAATTGATCAATAGATTCATGGAAAACATTACACACACATGAGGAAAAAAGGTTCATAATAGCAATACATGAATAATAATTGATCTCCCTATAATGTAGTAAATCATACAATAGTTATAATTCAATTACCTTAGGGAGGATTCGAATTCACTGACTCAAATTGACTCTGTTGCTAACTCATTGTAAGAAAATCACCACTAGAGCTCACTAATTCTACTTTAGATCACTAAATCAGTCTACAATAAGTTAATTGCTGAGGGTAGATGAGTTACTGTCCCCAAGCTCCCTTATATCATGCAAACTAGTGCTAGGGTGACTGAGAGTGAACTAACTAATGGGAATTAGAGCATAGCCAAACATAAATGAATACCTACTAGTGTAAACTGTTGGGCATTGTTGGTGGAACTCAAAGTAGTTTCCTAAATTATAGGGATTCATGCATGGAGCTCCTAAAATCTTGCAAATAGGAGAAGTGAGTGGTAGGTGGCTCCTAGGTGTGTCACCCAAGCACTAGTGAAGTCGTAATTGTTTATTAAGTTTCCATTGATGGAAATTGTGTATAGTCATTGATTCCAACATGTCTTGGTTCCCATTGAGGACCTCCGAGGGTTAAGTAATTTTGAGTGTATAAGGAGACATTTTGATCTTTTCCAAGCCCTATTTTGAAGCCCTTAGATCCCTTTGGTCAATGGAAAAACATCTGAACACCTTCTATAGTGTTTGAGTACTCCAACAATGTTTTACAATTCTGAGTTGTTTCTTAGGTTACCCAATACCCCAAATTGAGCCATAGTACCCTACAAAAGTGTCCTTGCTGTTGGAATATATTAAATCCACTCAATACTTATGATACAATAATTAATCATTATTCTATTAATTAGCTATCAACTAGCTTAATTATTTGGCATCCACTTGCACCTTAAATTAAACACATTCCATCTATACCTCATGAATACTTTATTTCTGATTCTTGGTTTATCTTGACCACTTTATTGACTCCCAAAATTAGTAACAACACTTTACCATAGATTATACCTTACTATGCTTTAGCTTACATTTTTGTGGATAAGGTAAAGCTAGTTAACTAGGAAACAATGTTCTTTTGTTTCCAACCCATCCTTCATGACTTTCTCTCCATTTTCAAGGATTAGCATTTTTTTTCATCACTCTTGACAAATCACTCATGCTTTTTTTAATTCGTTAGGTCCTTGAAGGATTTGGGAAGTGCTTTAACCACCTATGGGGGTTTACCATATTTTTGTAAGTAAGTATTTTTGAACTTTATGAGTTGTCTCCATGGAAATCTATTTTCATTTTTAAGGTTTCTTTACCATTGTAATAATGTCAATTATCATTTATTGATCATTCATTAATGTGTGTTCATTATTCCTCTTCTTCTCTCCTTATGGTAATTCTCTACACTTCTTAGTGAGTTTAATTGTGTGCTTAGATTCTTAGCTTCTTTATGGAATTCTTTCTACCATAAAGGATTCATAATTCCAACATGGTATCAGAGCTTTTGGAGCTCATCAATTACTTTTTCCTTTCATATTTGCAGCTTTATTTGTAGGTGAAACAACTTCAATATGGATTTGAAAGTTCCTCTACTATCTCCTTTCAACTATGTTGATTGGAAGCAAAAGATGAGCACATACATGAAGAGGAAATGTTTGTTTGATGTCTCCATTGGTGCTTTGAGAGAACCTGAGTCTTATGAAGAGAATATTGACAGGATGAAAATTTTGATAGAGATTATGAAATCATGTGCTTCTAAATGTCTCCAAATATACATCATCTCATGTGCTTGGAAAATTTTGGAATAATATTTGTGTGTGTGAGAAGTAGAAGATGAAGCATGGAGTGAACCTAGCATATCCTTATGTGCTCTCTTAATATGATTTATCCTCTACATTATTTGATGAAGTTATTTATGATGAATAAGTTTCTGATATAGTTCATGTTGTTTGTACCCCCTTTGATTTGAATGCTTCCTCCTTTAATGAAGAAGCAAATATTGAAGAGAAATATTTATATGTTTCTCTTGAAGATACTAATGATTAAAAAGAAGTGATAGATGGATATGCTATTTTTATTGATGATTCACTCACACATTCATTGTTCTCTATGTCTTCTATCTTAGATTCTGAGATCTACCTGTCATATCCTTCACACTTTGTGTATACCTCTCTCATTGATGGTGCACAACCCACTGACTTTCCAGATTTTTGTTTATCCATATCAAGTCCTATTAGTTTCTTTCCACTTACCATACTTAATCTCTTGTGATTTTACATCTCCTCATGCGTTCTTGGCATCATTCCAGAGAGCCCCCTTGAATATTTTTAACATATCCTTCCTTCATGCTTTCATACTTCTACCAAAGAGGATTCTGATATGCTTATATGTGATCTTTTGATTATGTGGAAGCTAGATCAACCCATGGATCCCATGCATTTGCACTCTTTGATCGTATGCCTTCACTCTATTCCTACATAACCACTTGCACATATCATCTTTGTGTAAATGAAGTGGGAAAAATTAAACATTCGCTTGGACAGTCATTTTACCTATATGGAGCTCATTTCATATCTATTGGTTGGAAGATTAAGTAATTACATCATCTTGGAGCCGATTACACTTCTCAAGAGATTCTTTCATATCATTCGATCTCAATTGTTCTACATGGTCCTAGCTTCCATCCTACACCTATACTTGATCTAGGTGAGCATATTTCTCTTTTTCCCAAGAAGAACATTCCTCCAAAAATTATCATTTACTTTGGAGCGACATCAACAACATTTTTTATTTTCCTCTCATGTCCAATCTTAAGGGAGGATTTTCCCCATGTGGTTTTGCATCTTTCTTTATCTTTTTTGGACATAATAAATGTTAAAGGGTGACCATATCCTTATTGTTGGGCCCTAAATACACCTATATTTTTTACATACCATCATAAATTCAGAAATAAAGGGGGGTGTTGGAATATATTGAACCCACTCAATAGTTAGGATAAAATAATTAATCATTGTTTGATTAATTATCTACCCACTAACTTAATAAGTTGGTATTTGCTTGCACCTTAAAGTCAAGATATGCCATCTATACCCCAGGAATGCTTTATTTCTGATTCTGGTTTGATCTTGACCACTTTATTGACTCTGATAATAAGTGAATATGATTTACAACAATTCTTCTTTATTATGTTTTATCCTGCTTTTTATGTGGAGATGGTAAAGCTAACTATAAAAATGGGTTATTTTGTTTCCAACCCATCCTTCATGACCTTCCTCCATTTTCCAGGATCAGGATTTTTTTCCATGACTCTTGAAAACTCACTCATGCTTTTCCTAATTCATGAGGTCCTTGACTGATTTGGGAAGTGCTTTAGCCACCTATGGGGGTTTACCATATTTTGGTAAGTCAACCTTTTCGAGATTTATGAGTTGTCTCCATACAAGTCTATTTTGATTGATAAGGATGTATTAACATTGTAATAATATCAATTACCATTTATTGATCATTCATTAAAGTGTGTTCATTATTCCTCTTCTTCTTTCCTTATGCTAATTCTCTATACTTCCTAGTGAGGTTAATTGTGTGCTTAGATTATTAGCTTGTTTATGGAATTCTTGCTACCATAAATTATTCACAATTCCAACACTTGTTGTGTTGAAGAATTTACAAGAGTCCAAATGACCCTTTCAATGGTCATTTGTGTTTATTGAGGTCATGGTATTCCAGGAGAAGTTCTAGAAACCCCATAGGTGATGTCATGATGTAACTTGATCCTTGGAGCTATCTTGGTGTGACTGAGGTGGTTGAATAAGCATATGAATATCCTTTATTGATGAAGAATCCTTGATGATTCCCTTGGACACATATTTGATGGCTTAATGGTCGTTGTCCCCTTAAAGGTGATCATGTGGTCATTAATGGCTTTGTGAAGACTTGGGGCCCTTAACTAAGATCTTGATGCCCATGTATCCATTTTTGGGGTCATGGAACCCTTGGATATGTTAATTATACATGAAAATGTTTTGCACTCACATAAATGCAGGTATGATGACCCTTGGACACTATATGATCATTGATGATGAATTTGGAAATGATTTGAGTTTTGGAATCCATACATATGGTGGTTTGTAATCCAATGATAGTTGGAGCCTTTGATATGATGGAATCTTGGTCATGGTTCCCTCATCACTTGGCGATGGATTCCTATGTGGTGGGATTGAATTCCATGGATAGTATATTGTTTAAATATTATATGATATATTTGAATGAGTCCTTGAAACCCATGCATGTGGTGGGTTGGGTTTTAAACCATGGTGATGTATGGTCCTATTTGTGGTTACATGGATATTGGGATGTATATGGAGGTATATCCCACATATATTCCTTAATATGTTGAAGAATACTTTGAAACTCTTGTAGTTGGTGGTATGGCCTTTGGCACCATCATGTGTGGGGTCTTTGACGTCCTTGACATATTGAAGTATTTAAGGGTATTAGAATAAGAATTTGCAAATTAACCCATAATAGAGGGATATTCCTCATTAATCCATTTCCTTTGATATGTGGAGAATATTCGAACTTCTTATGGTTGAAACTATATGAATTTTTTAAGTTGGTGCACTCCACCTTTTTTTGTGACCTGACCAAACAAAACATAATTTAATTATTTGTAATTTTGAATTGCATGTCGGACCAAGGAAATAACTTTCCTCCACAACATATATAAATAGAATATCAAACATTTCAATTTTTCATCCTCAATTCTCTCAGGAATTTCGCAACTATCTGAAAAAACTACAAAATTTTGTGAAGGGGAAATTTTTGGGCATCTTTGCTAAAATTGGCATAACTTTCTCATACGAAATTGAAATTACAGAATTCTTGGCTCATTCGAAATATTGTTACAAGGAACATGCGATGAAATAATATAGAGTTTATTTTGGTTTATATAATGTTTCTTCATCTTACGATCTTCAAAAAGGTATGGCTCATGCATCTAGGTTTCTCTTGTGGTGGCACATGTCTCTCATGGATATATCTCATATTTGATTTTAGTATGTGAGGCTATATATTGGTATATACCTTTGAAGTCATTGAATATGCTATGGAGGCTATGCTGATGGTTATCTTGGCATGATCTTGATATAGGTATTGATGATTATCTTGGATATTGTTGGCATAGATCTTGGTGTTTATGTTGATTGTCGTATAGTGTAGTATTGAATGAGAAGTTAACATGTAAGTTAGAGATATTGTGAGTGATTTATTGATCAACCTAAATGTTTTATTTCAAAACTAGTTTGACAAGTGTTTATCATTGTGTTTTTACCTAAGTGGATTTGGATGGTTATTGACTATCAATAACAATATTTGACAATATTCTAAGTGACTATTTGCTTGATATTTTTTTATAACTTGCTCATTTTTTGTCTAAGAGTTTATGAGATTGACTAAGTTTGACATAGTTGGTTAAGTTTTGGGTGAGGTTAGTTGGTTAAGATATATCATGTTTAACTATAAACTATTCCTTGACTATGATTGAGGTTGGCTATGTGTCATTGAGTTGATTGTGATTGGGCATAGTTTGTTTGACCGTATGTGAAGTGTTGATGTATATGTAACTTCGGAATGTATTCTTATATGTATTTTATATATTGTAACCCGATGCTTATTACGGGATGTTTCTATTATGTATTTGAGTCATATTGTCTTACCCCAATGTTCCGATCGGGAGGATTATTAATGTAAACAAGTCTTGTCAAGTCATTAGGTAAGTCCCCACAGTTTCGAGGTACTTGGGTTATTATACACTAATTAAGGTGTAGGCTCGAGTAAGTAATTGTAAGTTAAGCCTACATGGTTGAGTGCACTTCAAGTCAACGGAAGAATATAAATAGAGAGTGAGAGTCTCTCTATTTATCACTTATGAATTACATCACTTGCTCTCTCAAGTGTGGCGCTCCTTTGGAGAAGGAAATACTTTGGCTTGATAGAAGACAGAAGGCTGCTGTTGTGTTGGGAGGTCATCTTACTGTTTTTGGGTTTCACATCTTGTGGTGATACTATCTTAGAGGAAGTTGAAGGGTTTTCTCCATTTATGGTTTCCCCTGTCAAAACTCTTTGTGTCTCTTATCTCATGTGATGTGCTTATGTTATTGCTGTGCTTGTTATTCTCTCAGTGAAAAGATCCTAACATAATGCTAGCTTAAATGTTGAAAAACTAACATGGTATCAGAGCTAACTTGAGAAGAAGACATTGTGCAGCTACAGGAACTAGGGATTCCTATTTTGTGGATCTTCCTCCACATATTTTCAGCAAAAGTATGCTAAGATGACTCTCCATTAAATGGTGCATCGTTCTGTCGATACAGAATTCAATTTCAAGCATTTTCAGTTTCGATGTGGAAATTAGGGCTTTCTACAGAAGAGGAATTTTTGGGTGAGACCAGCATAGGATTTTTATCCTCATCGAAACCGAAATTTAGAGACCTGTATCAATAAATTTGGTTGGGTGAAACTCCGGGAAAGTCAAACCCTAGTTTGACCCTGAGCTAGGAGAAACCCTAAATACTAAAACTGCTAAGTTTTGGTACAGTCGCTATATTCTGAGATTGGAGAAGTATCAGAAGCTGAAAATTGGAGGGGACGAATATAAAATCCGGATAAACACTGTGTCCAAAGTTTAGCCTCTGATTCGCTATATTCTTGGAGATATGATCTCTCCAAGTTAGGGTTCCATTCTCTTCCAGAAATCATCCATAAACAGGACACCTGGGGAGATCTGCAATATCTTGGGCTACAGAGGTCCAAATGGATTTACTAAAGATGTTACAGAAAGGAAATGGACTGTACGTTTTGTGTTCTGATGTTCAGACTCAGAAGATGAACCAGTGACACGTGGCATGCCGTACAACTTCGCTGTTCTGAACAGTCCAGTAACAGGTCACCTTGGGAAAAGGATCATAA
>LPNX010200608.1:96475-168428 GCA_001517045.1 Pseudotsuga menziesii
TCGTTGAAGGTCTTCCTGAATTTCAAGCTATTTGAAGGGAAGAACAAAATTAGAGTATGACTTAAAGAAACCAGTTGAAGAATGTGAAGATCTAGAATGCAAAAACCATGCAGTCATAAGAGTCTCTCAAATCAAGAACAACTTGAAACGGTAAAAGAAGTGGTGAAGAATGCAGAAGTGGTGATGGCCACCTTGAATGGCCTCCCAGGATCATAGAATTCATTCATTCAAGGAATGTGTTCCAGAAGGAAGTGATTACTTTCAGAAGACTCTGTGAATAAGAAGAAGCTCGAATCATAAGAAGAGAAGAGAAGATGGGAGCAATTGAAGCTCAAGCTCTTTCTATCCAAAGAAGATCCCTCAAGCAATGAGGAATATGAAGAACTCAACTCTTGAAGAACTTCTTATCCACCTCAGCATTTGGATAAGAAATGATGCGACTATGAATGAAGAAGACGATGAAGCTGAAGGCTCAAGAAGGAGTCTACCCTCAAAACAAATTAAGATAAGTATTCAATTGTCATTTCATTATATTATTTTGTTATGCATTTGTTTATATTCAGTTGTTGTATTATGCATGATAGGATGTTTGCATTAATGACAGCATACTACTAATATGCATGTGATGGGTAAGTAGCTCATGGTACTATAGAAATTCTCCATTGCTACTTATCTAAAATGAAACCTCTTTGCTGACATATTGGATTAGTGCACAATCTCAATGTTGTCCTTGTAGAGATGGAAGGCATCTAGAAAGTTTCAGTGAGATATGGATGAATGTTCTATTGGCTAAAGTAGTTGCATGATCATATATTTATGCATAAGAATTTGCCAGTATGAATTTTCCTTATGAAATGTTTCTAACCATGCAAATGCATTTGACTTGTAGGAAAGATCGCATACATAATCGCTTACAAGCAAAGAATAATGAAGACTTGTTCCAAAGAACAAGTGACGATAGTTTCAAGACAAAGAATAATATGATGAATGCAGTGACATCATTGATGCAGAACCTTCTAGTTCAAGAAGAATGATGTTAGGGCGTATTATCGAGACCTGAAGGGAAGTTCATAGTTCCATCATGCAGTAGATGGAAACATCGTGGGATATAAAACAAGATTCATAGCATGAGGCTTCTCACGAAGAGAAGGCATAGTCTACGAAGAAACATTTACAGCTAATAGAAGTGAAGTCACATGACATACATAATCATGTGTGCAAATGAAAGAAGGCCTTGTACAGAAGACACCCATGGGATATCACATACATGATGAGCTTGATGAATATCTTAACCTTTGCTGCAAGGTTGTTAGAGAATGACAAGCTCACAGATGGGTGAAAGATGAACTTTTGAAAAAGTTCAAGATAGAGGATATTAGTATCCAGTGATCCTAGATGGATACTACTTGTCACTCCAGTACAGAATGTTTCAGTGCATAGAGTACAAAAGACAGAGGGAGTATGATGCTCTGCTTCAGAGGGAGTGACTACAAAATATCCTGAGGATCGACATGGTACTGAGAGTAAAGTGGATTCCAACCTTTGCTTCAAGGTTGAAGACGAAAGACCAGTGATACTCCTGTTATGTGTCGATGCACTATTGTTCTAGGTATGGAGGTGTGGCAGAGTACAGATGGAATCTTCCTTGGACGAGGGAAGTATGCAGTAGAGATCCTGAAGAGGTTCAGGGTGATGGACTACATGACCACACCTATGGCATTGAACATGAAGCTATTGAGTGATGCTTCATCAGAGTCGGTTGATGATACAATGTATTGTCAGATGATTGGGTCCTTCATGTACCTGAGACGAGATATTTGCTTTGTTGTGAACACATTGAGACATGTTCACCTGATGGTTGCAAAGCTTGCAGGGGTACAGTTGATTATGGACTCAAGTACGATGCGAATCAGAAGATTAACCTAGAGGATTATGTTGATTCAGGTTGGGCAGGCAGTTCCATCGACAGGAAGATTACTTCGGGATGTTGCTTTAGTATGGGATCAAGTGTGATCTCTTGGTTTAGCAGGAAGAAATCCTGTGTGGCACTGAGTACAGCTGAAGCAGAGTATGTCGTAGCTTGTTCAGCTAGTTGTGAGGCAGTATGGATGCAGAAGCTACTGTCTGATATATTTGATCTCCAGTTGGATGCTACTTGTATACATTGTGACAACCAGAGTTGCGTGAAGTTGTCAGAGAATCCAGTGTTCCATGACAGGTCGAAGCATATTGAGATCAAATATCACTATATCAGGGATATGGTGTAGAGAGGAGTAGTAAAGCTCATGTATGTTGCGACGGAGGAACAAATAGCTAATTTATTGACGAAGCCATTGGCTAGGATGAAGTTTGAGTACTTCAAAGAGAGACTTGGTGTTCTCCAGATCGAGGCTTCCTCCCAGAGACAGTGATGTGTCCCAGAGCCATTCTGACGAGCAGGTCAGATGTAAGGGCTGAGCCATTCTGTCATGGTGAGAGGATTGGTTCCTTCCATGACTGATATGAGTGCTGAGTTTGAGTGCCATTCTGTCGAGTAGGAAAGATGTAAGGGCAGTGCCATTCTGTTCATGGCTAAAGGATTTAGTTCCTTCCATGTCAGATGTAAGTGCAGAAATCTCTCCTCATTTTGGGTGAGAGTCTTCCATCATTGTGGTGGAGGTGGCTCCTACCTGGATGGGATTGTGCCATTCTGTCGAGTAGGACAAATGTAAGGGCAGTGCCATTCTGTTCATGGCTAAAGGATTTAGTTCCTTCCATGTCAGATGTAAGTGCAGAAATCTCTCCTCATTGTGGGTGAGAGTCTTCCATCATTGTGGCGTAGGTGGCTCCTGCCTGGATGGGATTGTACCCTTCTGATGAGTAGGTCAGATGTAAGTGCAGAAGTATCTCCTCATTGTGGGTGAGAGTCTTCCATCATTGTGGTGGAGGTGGCTCCTACCTGGATGGGATTGTGCCCTTCTGACGAGTAGGTCAGATGTAAGTGCAGAAATCTCTCCTCATTGTGGGTGAGAGTCTTCCATCATTGTGGCGGAGGTGGCTCCTGCCTGGATGGGATTGTGCCCTTCTGACGAGTAGGTCAGATGTAAGTGTAGAAATCTCTCCTGATTATTGGTGAGAGTCTTCCATCATTGTGGCGGAGGTGGCTCCATCCTAGATGGGATTGTGCCCTTCTGATGAGTAGGTCAGATATAAGTGTAGAGCCATTTCACAGATGATAGTTGATGTGTCCTATCATGCTAGTGAATGTGAGTGCTGGGCCTTTCTGATGTGATTGTAGTTTACTACATGATCAGATGTGAGTGCTAGGCATGCCTTTCTGACGAGCAGGTCAGATGTAAGTGCTGGACGAAGACCTATATGAGAGTAGGCCTACAACCAGCATGAAAAAGGGTTGGCTCTATAGAACTTCCTATGACAAGATAATACACACATGATGATGACCAGTGGAGATCTAGATCGAGCTATGATCCAGATCTAGTTATGATGACTCCGAGAGATACATATCGAGAGATGATCCAGGTCTGGATCCAGATCGAGTGATGATCCAGATCCAGTGATGATGATCTAGATCGAGTGAGGATATAGATCCTGTGATGATGTCCTATGATGATCCAGATGGAGAGATGATCTAGATCAAGATGACTTGAATATGAAGATGACTTGAAGATGAAGAAGACTTGATGACAGATATGACTTGAAGACGAACATGATCCAATGATACAGAGAAGAAGACCAGTGCTAAAAATTGTGTCAAAAGAATACCTTCCTAGTTAAGAGGGAGTGTTGATGTATATGTAACTTCGGAATGTATTCTTATATGTATTTTATATATTGTAACCCGATGTTAATTCTGGGATGTTTCTATTATGTATTTGAGTCATATTGTCTTACCCCGATGTTCCGATTGGGAGGATTATTAATGTAAACAAGTCTTGTCAAGTCATTAGGTAAGTCCCCACAGTTTCGGGGCACTTGGGTTATTATACACTAATTAAGGTGTAGGCTTGAGTAAGTAATTGTAAGTTAAGCCTACATGGTTGAGTGCACTTCAAGTCAACGAAAGAATATAAATAGGGAGTGAGAGTCTCTCTATTTATCACTTATGAATTACATCACTTGATCTCTCAAGTGTGGTGCGCACCTTTGGAGAAGGAAACACTTTGGCTTGACAGAAGATAGAAGGATGCTATTGTGTTGGGAGGTCATCTTACTGTTTTGGGTTTCACATCTTGTGGTGATACTATCTTAGAGGAAGTTGAGGGGTTTTCTCCATTTATGGTTTCCCCTGTCAAAACTCTTTGTGTCTCTTGTCTCATGTGATGTGCTTATGTTATTGCTGTGCTTGTTATTCTCTCAGTGAAAAGATACTAACATAATGCTAGCTTAAATTTTGAAAAACTAACATGAAGTCTCTTGGTTGCTCAAATGTGTCTCTTGATGAACTAGGAAAAATAAGAAAGGTTGGTTGACTGTCAAAGAACTTGATTAGATTAACACAAGTATATGATTTATTTGGCATAGGTACACAAGCATCTTGGTATAGGTTGGTTCATTTGAGAAAGATCAACACAAGATTCCTTATGTGCAATTGGTTTGGCTCATATTGGTTGAGTTGTTTGAGCAGTTGGTTTGACCTATGAGGACTGAGTTTAGTGTGTAGAATCAGATTGAATGAGTCAGATGATGTGAGAAACATATTTATTTGTACAACTTTATTGGAATGTTGATTATATAGGTTGATGAGCACTGTGATAAAATGGAAAATGATCAGTTGATGAGTAGTGGTTAGTAGTACTAGTGGTTGTGTAGTGTGGTACATATTGTGCAGTGTAGTACATGTATTGATTAGCAGGTTCGCATGATCAGTGTGGTATTGGTTCAAAAATTTGTATCTTCATATCATGGTGGCATGACTGGGAAATGAAAAGGGGTTGTAGCATCCTTCTGATTGTAGCCGAAAAACTAGGGAGTTATAAATTCCTTCAAGTTGTATCATCCTTCAAGTTGTTGCTAGAGAATTGAATTCATTGTAATAATGGGTTTGTTTTCTCCTTCCAATTATTCTGGAAAACTTTTATAAAGGTTTCTGTGGTTTTCCCCTTAGGACTTAGGTTTCTAGGTAAAATCTGGTGTTCTTTGTTTCATGTTATGCTTCTGATGTAATGATTATATGCTGCTGATGATATAATGTTAATGTGATAATTTGCAATATTGAATACGTTTTTAATTGTTAATAAAAATAAAACAATTATAGAATATGTGCACACTGATTCACCCACCTCTCTCAGTGTAACTCGTGTGTCCAATAATGACCTCCTAAGCTAGACAAATATAAAATAGAGTATGTTGACAAAGGGAGGAATAATTAATAACCATAACACTCCAACCATATCGAATAAAAAAATAAATAATAGGAAGAATTCAAACCCTCACCCCTTCTTATTCACATCCTCTTTCCTCCAACCCTTTTAACAAAATGGTTAGTGCATGAAATTGCTGGACCTTTTGGATGCAGCTGAATTTTTAGAAAAGCAATGATTTTTTTACTATGATTTTTTCTTCTCAACCATTTATTTATAAAATTAAATATTTCACTAATAGACACTTACGTCTACATGGTATAAAAAAATAAAAAACATCATCACTACATTAATACCTTGAAAAGTTGCACTAATAGTTGTTGTAATGTAATAACCGAATCACTTGGGAACTACCACGTTCCACTGACCCATGACCCGAAACCGTTCCTATTTTTCATCTGTATCCCCCTAAGTTGGTTCCAGTTTGCAGGTAGATTAGAGCTCCTAAGGTAAGGCTTCCCTAACCAGGAAATCAGATCTGAATTAGTTGTCCTTTTTCCTCTTAGGAAAATGTTCGCCAACAACTCTCTTCAGAATAAACAAGCATAAATAGTGATTCAAAAAAAAGATGGAAGAGATCCCCAAGCCTCTATTTGGCTCGGGTCTTTATAGGTATACTTTTAAGTCAAAGCGGCAGTTAAATCAAGAATCATTTGATTTCTTGATTTAACCATTTTATTTAATACAGACACTTTTAATATTTAACTTAGGAACTTTTAACTAGTTCCTATTTGGATGGTTGTAGGTATTATACTATTTAATTATTTTTAAGTAATGATAATAATAAATGGAGCCTCTCTTTCTTTCTCATACTTTTAATATTATTACTATGTTTACTCTCATACATACATACATACATACATACATACATACATACATATATATATATATATATACATATATATATTATTTGTTAACATTTGTCTTTAGGTATCATATAACATGATCCCTAAACTTATGACTCTTTCTTAATTAACACCATGAGGTAGGTGGTTAGATCTACTAGGATAGGAAACTCTATACATTCTTCCATGTTGGATTTCTTCGTATAACATGGTAGTTCTTCAGTACTTGATGACATAGATAAATTTGATAATTCATTTAATCACTTATAAATAAGTCATATCAGATCAATATTTCACTCGAGTCATTTTCACTCGACATCATTAATTCTTTTCAGTAATTCCTAGTGCTTATCAAAGACCATACTTGATGCTGAAAACATGGAATTAAAAACTTAGTGCAATTCTAGAGCTCCTTGCTCAACATTAATGCTAGGATGTACTTGTATGATATACCTAGGGATACAAATGCCATGGATCCGATGTTCTAGATCTTATGCTCAACATCAACCTGGAAGGCTCTAGGGATTATGGAAAACTCTTTGAATTATATGTTCTTGTGCTTTAGAGCTTCCTTCTCAACACAAAGGATTTCATATTTCATGTGTTCCATAGCTCCTCACTCAACACAACATAAACACTCATGTGCTCCAAATATTCTTGCTAAAAAAAAACATTTGAATACCCATGTGCTCCAGAGCTCCTCACTCAATACAAAAAATCTCATTAATCATGTGCTTCAGGGTCCACACCCAACACAAAAAATAATACATAAAGCATATGTAACTCGTTTACACCCAATATATCAAAAAAACAAAAAAACATCAAAGTAATATCATAGTTAATGGGTATTATTCCCATAAGTTTTAGGTCCAAATTTAGGATATTACATCCCTCCCTACTTAGAAAAACATCGTCCCTGGTGTTCCAGAGGCTTTGAATGGGATCATGAAACAAGTAGGGGTAATCCTTTCTCATTGTGGCTTTATCATCCCAAGTAGCTTCATCGGCTTTGAAGTGCTTCCATTGCACTTTCAACTAGACTATGGTGCGCTTCATAAGATGCACCTCTCTCTTGTCCAATATATGAAGAGGTTCATTTGAAAACTTTCATGCAGGTTCCAACTATAGTAAGGACCAATCAATCACATGTTTAGTATCATAAACATGTTTCTTTAATAATGATGCATGGAAAACATTATGGAGTCTTATGTGAGTGGGTAATGCTAGTTCATATGCCACTAGCCCTCTCTTGGCCAGCATCTCAAAGGGTCAAAAAAATCTAGGTGCTAACTTACCACACCTTCCCGAGATCAATGAGCTTTGTTTTACTTTTACTTTCAAGTAGACATGGTCGCCTACTTGATAATATTTATATTTTGTTTTCTCATCTGCGTAGATTTTTTGGTGGCCTTGTGCTTCTTTAAGGTTCACTTGGACTTTGGTAACCAATTGTTCTAAGTCCCTTAAGAGGTCAGTTTCTAAAACAAGCCGATCCACTGGGCTATCCCAAGTAACACTTGTTCTACACTTCCGTCCATAGATTACCTCAAAGTGACTCATCTTGGCAGAAGTTTGGTATTCGTTGTTATATGCAAACTCTGAAAGGTGCAGGTGATATTCTCACTTGGTGGGGTTGTTCATGACATACATACTAAGAATGTCCTCTACAATCTAGTTTAACCTTTCTGTCTGTCTGTCTATCTATGGGTGATAAGAAGTACTAAAGTTCAACTGCATCTCTAGTCGAGAGAATAAGGATCTCAAAAAGTTTCCAGTAAACTTATTATCTCGATCAGAGATGATTGCCTTGGGTATCCAGTGCAATATAAATATATCCTTCAAGAAGATATCGGAAATGTGTACTTCCTTGTAGGTCGACTTCACTAGAATGAAGTGTGCTACTTTTTACAGTTTGTCAACTACTACAAAAATACAATAACTTTGTTTCTTACTCTTAGGTAGACTTGTGATAAAATTCAAACTAATGACCTCCCACTTCCATTCTGGAATTGTTGATGTAATTATAAATTTGGAATGTATTCACTTGTATTTCTTATGTATTGTAACCCGATGTTTATTCCAGGATGTATTTTTAATGTAATTGAGTCATTTCATACCCCAATGTTCCTATCGGGATGTTCTATAATGTAAGCAAGTCATGTCAAGACATTGTGGGAAACCCTCCAATTGGTAATGGGTTAAAGTCCCTACAGTTCTGGGGCACTAGGGTTATTAGAATCTCATAGAGAAGTCGACCCTAGTTGGGTTTATTCAAGTCGGGAATAAGTATAAAGAGAAAGCTATCGTTTCTATTTATTACACACTCAATTGTAGTGCATAGCTGAGGAAGAAGAAGACACTAGGGAAAGGAAGAAAGAGGTTACTGATGTCGGGAGGTCATCTTACTATTTTGGAGTTTTACTTTTGGCGTTGATTCTATCTCTGAGGAAGTTTCGAGGTTTTCTCCATTTATGGTTTCCCTGAGCATAAACACTATGTTCATTGTCTCTTGTGTTTGATTGTTGTGCGTGTTATTCTCTGAATTAAAGATCCTAATGTATTGCTATCTTAATGGTAAAATTCTAACATGGTATTAGAGCAAACCCGAGAAGAAGACATTGTGCAACTGTGAGAAATAGGGATTCCTAATTTGTGGACCTCTCTCCACATATTTTTAGCAAAAGAAGGTTGGAATAACTCTCCTCCCTAGGGTGCATAATGCCCTCAAAGAAGAATCCAATTCTGAGGTTTTTAAGTTTTGGACCTGACATTGCTGCTGGAAATTTAGGCTTTCCACAGAAGTGGAATTTTTCAATGAGCCTAGGCCTACATTGATCTCCTCCTCAAAATCAAAGTTAGGGATCATCATCAAAGCATTTGGTCAGACATATCTATGGAAAAGCAGAACCCTAATCTGCTCCTAAACCAGCACTGCAGAATTTCAGCTCCAAATCTAGATTCGACATCTTGACCTGGTAAGATCTAAATCTTTTGTATTTCCATTTGAGTTTCTTTGTTAAGATGTCTCATCATACCAATATTGCTGAAAATCTTGAGGGAGCTGATAACTTCCGAGCCTAGAAGTATAGGATCTCCCTGCTCATGGAAGAAAATGAGTTGGACTCCTATATCAATTAGGAGGTTCCAATTATAGAAGGAGATGAGGCTAAGGCCTTACATAAGAAAAAGTTGGTTATGGAAAAGAGAATTATTGTTGATTCAATCAGGGATCACCTCATACCATAGGTGTCTTCCCTAAAGACATGTAAAGCTATGTTTGATTCGCTAACAAAATTAATTGAAGGGAAGAACATAAACAGGCAGATGTCTCTGAGAAACCAACTGAGGAATGTAAAGATCCAGAATGCTAAGGCCATCCAGTCATACTTTACAAGGGTATCTCAGATCAAGGAACAACTGGAGGCAGTAGATGAAGAAGTGGAGAATGCAGAGATAGTGATGACCACCTTGAATTGACTCCCTAGATCATGGGACTCTTTCATTCAAGGGATCTATGCCAGGAAGAAGTTAGTCAAGTTCAATAGACTATGGGAATAATGCTCTCAAGAAGAAGGTCGAATAGCAGCTCGAGAAGAAAATATGGGAAGTGAAGATCAAGCTTTCACAACCCACATCAAGAAAACCAGAAGGGACTATCATCACTCCAAAGGTAAGATCTCACACTCTAGAAGAGACCTATCTACTATTAGATGTTACACATGTGATGAAAAAGGTCACATATCTAAATACTACCCTAACAAAGGGAACTCAAAGAAGAAAAAGGGAAACAAGAGAAGACATCATGCTCATGCTGCAGAGGATGGTGAACCTTCCACAAAGAGAATTAGACAAGAAAGTGATTCTTCAAGTGATGAAGAATATGTGTTGATCTCTGCTCTCACGGGAACTGTTTCACATGGAAGCAATGATTGGCTCATAGACAGTGGTGCTTCAAAGAAAATGACGGGATTCAAAGAATCATTTGTGAAACTATCTGAACATGAGTCACCACACAAGGTTAAACTTGGGGATGACTACCAATATCCAATCAAAGGTAGTGGTGAATCCTCCTATAAACTAGACTCTGGAAAGTCTATGAAGATGAAAAATGTATTGTTTGTACCAGGACTAAAGAAGAACATCCTTTCCATATCTGCTTGGATGCAAAAATAATGAGGTTTGCTTTTGTAGATGGCCAAGTTCTTATGTTGCCAAAGGGAAATACGTTTGACGATGCAATAGTGATGGGGGAATAAGAAGGAGGTCTATAAAAATTGAAGGGTGAACCAGAACAAGCTTTGGTTCATGACTCAATAGAACCAAATGAACTTTGGCATAGAAGGTTTGCACATGTGCATTACAGAGCACTACCACTTGCAAGCAAAGTTGTTGAAGGTATTCCAAAAATTCAAGCAAAACATGATGGGGTCTGCAAAGGATGTGCGAAAGGAAAGAGCACAAAGAAGACATTTCCAAGTAGTGAGATCAAAGCAAAAGGAATCTTTGAAATCATCCACTTCGATGTATGCAGTCCAATGTCATCAAGTTCTCTAAGCGAGTATGTATACTATGTTTCTTTTATTGATGACTTTCCTAGGAAGACATGGATTTACTTCACGAAGAACAAAGATGAAGTATTCAACAAGTTCAAGGAATTCAAAGCCTTGATCGAGAACCACACTGAAATGAAGATCAAGACTTTTTACCCAGATAATGGCAGAGAATTCACTTCAAATGAATTCAAAGAGTTATGCAAAGACTCAGGGATTAAGAGGGAGTTGACCACTCCATATAATCCACAATAGAATGGGATTGCAGAAAGGAAGAATAGAACTATCATGGAAGTTGCAAGAGAAATGCTTCATGATGAAGATATTCCTATGCATCTATGGGAAAAAGCCGCTCGAATAGTAGTGTATGTACAGAACTGTACTCCACACAGAGTACTCAAGAAAAAGACACCTGAAGAATTATTTTCCAGCAAGAAAATAGAAGTCAACCATCTCAAAATATTTAGTTGTCCAGTGTATATACAAATTCCAAAAGAGAAGAGAACAAAATTAGATCCTTCAAGAAATAAGGGTATATTTGTGTTAAATTTTCATATGCGTAACTAAGACATCAATATAACATTTCATTTTTCATAATAAAAGAATATAAAACAGGATCACTGAAAGAAACAGTATCACAAGAACAACACACATTTATTCTGGGAAAACCCTAAAGGGAAAAAACCAGCAAAAGCTTCCTGAATATAGATGCCCCAAAAGGTAAAAAGGTAAAACCAACAAGGAGATCAAAAACCTGATTCTCCTCCTTCTCCAGCAACTCCTCTCCTCCACAAGTGCGCTATTCCAAGTGAGTGTGTCTGTCTTAAATGAGGAGCGCTACACCTCTATTTATATTCATACGTTTACTTAAAGTTTACTCAATTAACATGTCGGCTTAAGTTAACTCATGTAGGCTCGATTTACACATGTAGGCTCAAGTAACCACACTGGGGTGCTGATGACCCACCTTTACAATTTGAGGGGACTACCTCATGACTCTTATTAGTTCTTCTCATTAGGAGCATCAGGCTACAATGTAATACAAGTGGTTCTCCCGGTTGGACCATCGGGGACCACAAAAGATACATAAAGAATATTCTTCGAAGTTACAATATTTCAACACTCCCCCTTAACAAGAAGGGTATTCTACATCAACAACAACAAGAGTAGAGATAGAGGACATCATCAACATCAGCAAGGAAACACATCTATAAATCATTGGAAGCTTTTCAACATCATGTAGTCTTCATCTTCAATCTTCACTCTTCATCATCAACAACATCTTCAGTCTTTGATCAGCAACATCTTTAGCATTTTGATCTTTCAATTAGCAGCGACATGTTCAGCACTTGGAACTTTCGATCAGCAACATCTTCAGCACTTTGACTTGTTTGATCAGCAACAACATCTTCAGCATTTTGACCTTTCAATTTGCAACGACATCTTCAGCACTTGGACCTTTCGATCAGCAACATCTTTAGCACTTTTACTGTTCGATCAGCAAAAGCATCTTCATCATTTTGGATCTTTCGATCAGCAACATCTTTAGCACTTTGACTGTCTGATCAGCAACAACATCTTCAACATTTCGATCAGCAACATCTTCAGTATTTTTGACTTTTCGATCAACAACACCACCTTGACCTTTCGATCAGCAGCAACATCTTCAGTACTTTGACCTCTTGATCAATAGCAACATCATCATCATCATATTCTGATCTGTCGATCATAATCATCATCACATTCTGATATTTCGATCAGAAACATCATCATCATACTCTGATCTTTCGATCAGAAACATCATCATCATACTCTGATCTTTCGATCAGAAACATCATCAACATACTCTGATCTTTCGATTAGAAACATCATCATCATACCCTGATCTTTCGATCAGAAACATCATCATCATACTCTGATCTTTCGATCAGAAACATCATAATCATAGTGCGTCATCATCATACTCTGATTTTTTAGATCAGCACGTCATCATCATCATCAGCAACAACCTGCAATCCACAACTCAAAGACAAAAAGTCTTTGGATCACTTTTGGACTTAAAGTCCAGGGATGATACAATCCCACCACATTCTCGACAACTGAAGTTACCGGATTGATTACGGGAGAATCAGTCCCTATCACTTTAGGACTAAGTCCAAGGATGATGCAATCCTACCACATTATCAACGACCGAAGTCACCGTATACAATTACGAGATAATCACTCCCTGTCACTTTAGGACTTGAGTCCAAGGATGATGCAATCCTACCACATTCTCGACGATCGAAGTCACCGGATACAATTACGAGATAATCACTCCCTATCACTTTAGGACTTGAGTCCAAGGATGAGGCAATCCTACCACATTCTCGACGATCCAAGTCACTGGATACAATTACGGGATAATCACTCCCTATCACTTTAGGACTTGAGTCCAAGGATGATGAAATCCTACCACATTCTCGACGACCGAAGTCACCGAATACAATTACGGGATAATCACTCCCTATCACTTTAGGACTATGTCCAAGGATGATGCAATCCTACCACATTCTCGAGGACCGAAGCAACCAGATCTATTATGGACATATTTCCCAGGATGATACAATCCATCTTCATTCTCAAAGACCGAGGTCTCCAGATCACTTTAGGGAAGGCGCCCAAGGATGATACAATCCCATGACGTTCTTGATGACCAAGGTCACCGGATCTATTATGGAAAGATGTCCCAGGATGATACAATCCCTCTTCATTCTCGAGGACCGAGGTATCTGGATCACTTTAGGACAAGTGTCCAGGGATGATACAATCCCATCACGTTCTCGATGACCGAGGTCACCGGATCTATTATGGATAGATGTCCTGGGATGATACAATCCCTCTTCATTCTCGAGGACCAAGGTCTTCGGATCACTTTAGGGAAAATTCCCAGGGATGATACAATCCCACTGCAACATCACTACTCCCCCTTTCGAGGAAGGTCTTTCTAAACAACACCAAGCTTGTCTCGAAAGTGTTCAAACTCTACTTGAGGCAGAGGCTTCGTCGGTACATCATCATCCAAACCATCATCATCTACGTATTGAATACAAATCTATCACCATCTGTATCTCTAGTATGTGAATACTAAAACCATCATCATCTATATCTTCAGTATAGAAATACTGAAATCATCATCATCTCTATATTTAGTATAGAAATACGGAATCACCATCATCTATATCTATAGTATGTAAATACTGAAATATCCTCTATATCTTCAGTATGGGAATACTGAAATCATAATCTCTATATTCAGTATAGAAATACTAAATCACCATCATTTGCATCTACAGTATCATTATCTTCATCTTATCTTGTATGTAGAAATACCGGATTTCTACGTGTTACGTGGAACACAGGGTTCTTTGTCATCACAACTGTGGTTATCACATAGAATCATTGTTGTATCCATCTTCAGGTCAAAGAGACCTAATATCGGCTTCTGAAGCCATATGGATTCATAACATAGTAGAGCAATCTGCTATGTATTCTGCTTCAACTAAGCTAAGAGAAACACTAGACTGTTTCCTGCTAAACCATGAACTCATAGCAGACCTCAAAGAATGTACCTGATTTGATTTTCTTTTCTGAGAAACTTCCAGCCCAATCTGCATCTGTGTAGCCATACAATCTATACTCATGGCTAACATCATAGTGTTGACCAAAGTCTATAGTCCTCATCACATGTTTTGCAGCTACTAGGTGAACCCGTCTTGGTTGAACAAGATATTGACTTAAGGTGTTCACAGCAAAACAAATGTCTGGTCTGGTATTTGTTAAGTACATCAATGACCCAAAGATCTATCTATAGTGAGTCACATCCACTAACTCTGATGAGTCATCAGCTAACAACTTCAGGTTGGAGTCCATGGGTGTGACCATGACTTTGCATTCCAACATATTGAATCTCTTCAATATCTCTACCACATACTTTCCCTGGTTGAGAAAGATTCCTTCTGAACTTTTCCATACTTTCAGACCTAGGAAATAATGCATTAACCCAAGGTTTTTCATTTCTTCTGCTAGTTTCTTCTTGCTTTCCATGATCTGTTTCTCATTCCCTGTCAATAATAAGTCATCGACATATATTAATAGAATGACAGGTACATCTTCTACAACCTTGTAGGAAAGGTTAGGATCGACTTTGCTCTTGGCAAAGCCCATGCTCATCAGGAAACTATCTATTCTTCAATACCAAGCTCTGGGAGCTTGCTTCAGGCCATAGAGTGCCTTCTTCAACTTGCATACTCGATTCATTCTATCTTCAACTTCAAATCCTCATGACTATTCGATGTAAAACTCTTCCTCAATCATACCATTAAGGAAGGCTTGTCTTTACTTCATCATGGAAGAAACTACCATGATAGTTTTGAAGGAAGTGTACCTTCCTTCCTGGAGTAAGTGTCTCTTCAGAATTAATTCCCTCTTTCCTCTAGCCACAACTCTTACCTTACTTCTATTAGGAACATATCTTATCTTGCAAATCCATTTGGAAGATACCACATTCTTGCTTTCTGGTTTGAGTACTATATCCCAAACATCATTCTAGTATCACAACATCTTCTATGAGTTTGTCTTCTCAGGTCATCAACATATCCTAGTCTTTTTCATTCAAACTTGAGGGTTGGAAACTACTTTACTCTTGGTAAAGTCTCGATCCATCAGAAAGCTATCCATCATGTCATACCATGTCGAACTTAGATATAATTTTCTGTAGTCACTCCCCCTGAAGTGGATTGTCATCTTCCCTCTTCATTCTGTACAGGTGGTTCTATGCTTGACATATACTGGTCAATAGAGTATGTCATGTCATAGTCTATTCTTTCTAGGGAGAATCACGAACCTTGCTTTGTACATTTGTTTCATCATATCATATACATCATTCCCCATGATCAACTGTTATTATTTGATCATACCTTCTTCCATAGCATTCTTTTCTTCATCTTGAGTTATCTCTTGTACCCATGTTGGTCTTCATCCTTCAAGGTGGATCTACAACTCTCTGAAGCTCTTTCTTTTGTCATGGTGTCTCTTACCCTGGGAGCTTCAGATTCATGTTTATTGGAGTGAATCAGGAATTTTCATCACTTGTTCTTCGGAACAAGTCTCATCCTTCTTTTCTTGAATGACGCTGTACATGACCTTTCCTGCATTTCAAATGCACCAGTTGCATGGTTAGAACTATTTCATAAAACATATGCATAACGAAAAATTCTTATGCATCATGCAACTCTTTAGTCAATACAACATTCAACCATATCTCACATAGACTTTCTAGATCCTTTCCATCTCTAACATGACATTATTGAGATTATGCACTAATCCAATATGTCAGCAAAGAGGTTTGATAAGTAGCAATGGAGAGTTGTATAGCACCATGAGCTACTTACCCATAACATGCATATTAGTAGTATACAGTCATTAATGCAAACAATCTATCATGCATAACACATCAACTGAATATAATCAAATGTGTAACAAAACAATATCATGAAATGACAATTGAATACTTATCTTTATTTGTTTCATGGGTATACTCCTTCTTGAGTCTTCAGCTTCATCGACTTCTTCATGATAGCATCGTTTCTTATCCGAATGCTGAGGTGGATAAGATGTTCTTCAAGAGTTGAGATCTTCATATTCCTCATTGATTGAGGGATATTCTTTGGAAGATGAGAGCTTGATCTTCAGAGACGAGCGACTTCTTCTTCCCAAAGTCGGCTGAAAGTAATCACTTCCTTCTGGAACACATTTCTTAAATGAATGAATTCTATGATCCTGGGAGGCCATTCAAGGTGGCCATCACCACTTCTGCATTCTTCACTTCTTCTATCCCTGCTTGAAGTTTTTCTTTGATTTGAGATATCCTTATGACTGCATGGTCTCTGCATTCTGGATCTTCACATTCTTTAGCTGGTTTCTTAAGGTCATATTCTGATCTATGTTCTTCCCTTCAAATAGCTTGGTCAAGAAATCAACCCTCATCGATTTCTTTAGTGAAGACACTTGTAATACAAGTTGATTCGTAACTGAATCATCAATGATCTTCTGGGATTTGACCAAGTTCTTCTTGAGAAAGGCTTCTAGCCTCATCTCCCTCTGAATTTGGAACCTCTATGCTCATGTAGGTGTCCAATCCATTTTCTTCAGAGAGATCATATACTTCTAGGCTTGGAAGTTGTCAACTTCACCAAGCTTATCATCAAGCTGATTTCATAGATCACTTTGAAAAGAGAACCTCAAATGAACATAGCAAAGGATTAGATCTTACCGATTTGAGGTGTTCATCCTCGTTCCAGAGTTGACTGATCTAGGGTTTGTCACAGAAACCCTAATTTCAAAAACTTGAAATATTTTATATATGATTGGCTAGACATATATATCTCTTCAAATGGAGCTGTCCAATGTACTCCATTTCTGAAAACAGTGGAGGGAAGCTCCGGGAAGAGGAAGCCCTAATTTTCCAATTTCTTCTACAGAAATTCCTGTTATTGTTTCTGTGATATATCTGAAATTTCTGCTCCTCTATGTCTGAATGTTTTTACTGAGGTAACCTCACATGTCCCTGATCCACCACCATAGGTTTCATCAGAATTGGTTTAACCATTTGGGATTTATGATACTATTCCCAAGGTGACCTGTTACAAGACTGTTCAGAACAACGAAGTTGTACGGCATGCCACATCTCACTGGTTCATTTTCTGAGTCTGAAATTCAGACCCCCAAAATTAAAGTCCATGCCCTTTCTAAAACATCTTCAGTAATTCCATTTGGACCTTTTTATCCCAAGATATTGCAATTCTCCCCAGGTGTCCTGCTTAGGGATGAATTCTGGAAGACGCTGGAACCCTAACTTGGAGAGAACATATCTCCTGGAATACAACGAATCTGAGGATAAATTTTGGACACAGTGTTCATCAGGATTTTATATTTGGCCCTTGCAATTTGTAGCTCCTGATCCTTTTCCAATATCGGAATATAGCGAATGTACCAAAACAGTAGCAGTTTTAGTATTTAGGGTTTTTCTAGCTTAGGGTCAAACTAGGGTTTGACTTTCCCAGAGATTCACCCAACCAAAAATCTTGATCCAAGTCTCTAAACTTCAGTTTTTATGAGGAGAACAATCCTATGTTGGTCTCACTCAAAAATTCCTCTTCTGTAGAAATCCCTAAATTCCACATCGAAAATTGAAAATGCTCGGAATCGAATTCCGCTTCGACAGAACAATGCACCCTTCAAAGGAGAGTCAGCCTAGCCTTCTTTTGCTGATTGATTGTGGAGAGAGAACCAAAAAATAAGAAGCAATATCTTCTATAACTTGTGAAATTGACCCTATTCAGGTTAGCTCTGATACCATGTTAAGTTTTCATATGCTTAACTAAGACATCAGTATATCATTTCATTTTTCATAATAAAAGCATATAAAACCGGATCACTGAAAGAAACAATATCACAAGAACAACACAGATTTATCCTGGCAAAACCCTAAAGGGAAAAACCCAGCAAAAGCTTCCTCAATATAGATGCCCCAAAAGGTAAAAAGGTAAAACTAACAAGGAGATCAAAAACCTAATTCTCCTCCTTCTACAGCAACTCCTCTCCTCCACAAGTGCGCTATTCCAAGTGAGTGTGTGTGTCTCAAATGAGGATCTCTACACCTCTATTTACATTCATTCGTTTACTTAAAGTTTACTCAATTAACATGTCGGCTTAAGTTAACTCATGTAGGCTCGAGTTACACATGTAGGCTCAAGTAACCACACTGGGGTGCTGATGACCCACCTTTACAATTTGAGGGGACTACCCCATGACTCTTATTAGTTCTTCCGATTAGGAGAATCGGGGTGCAATGTAATACAAGTGGTTCTCCCGGTTGGACCATTGGGGACCAAAAAAGATACATAAGGAATATTCTTCGAAGTTACAATATTTCAACAATTTGTGGGATACTCTGAAAGCTCGAATGATTGCAGAATATACTTCCTGCGATTCAAAAATACTGACATCATTAGGGATGTAACATTTGATGAAGACTTATCTTACAACAAATCTAGAAAGAGACCTGCTGAAGAACCTAAAGAAGCAGAAGCACCTAAAACTCATGATACAACCATGAATGAAGAAACTCAAGAAGAAGATTGAGAATTTGAAGAACCATGGCAGCCTGTAGATCCACCTCAGGAGAAGAATCCTCATAAGAGGAAATCTACTTGCATACAGGAAGCTATCCAAGGTGCAAAAATATATGGGGCTCTAGAAGAGAAACAGAAAGAAAGAAAGAGGACTAGATCCTACTCCAGATATGTAGCCTTATTATTTCATGTCATCGATAAAGAACCTTCCAATTATGAATAAGCAATAGAACACAAAGAATGGAAGGATTCCATGACCGAAGAATATCAATCGATCATGAAGAATGATGTTTGGGATGTTTTCTGAAGACCAGAAGGGAAGTTTGTCATAACTTCCAAATGGATCTACAAGATTAAGCATGCTGCAGATGGTAGCATTGAAAAATATAAAGCAAGATTTGTTGGTCGTGGTTTCTCCCAGAAATAAGGAATAGACTATGAAGAAAAATTTGCACTAGTATCCAGATACACTTCCATCAGATGAGTACTTTCTTTGGCTATAGTAATGAAATGCAAGATACACTAGATGGATGCCAAGACTGCTTTCTTGAATTGTGTAGTAGAAGAGGAAGTGTATGTAGAGCAACCACTTGGTTTTTAAACACATGATAGGGAGTCTCATGTGTGAAGATTGAATAAATCCTTGTATGACTTGAAACAGGCACCCATGACATGGTATGGCAGAATTGACAGCTTCCTTTCCATTTTGGGATTTACCAAGAGTAAAGAAGATTCCAACCTTTACTACAAGGTTGAAGATAGCAACCCAGTGATGCTTCTACTATATGTAGATGATCTTTTTGTAACAGGTATGGATGGGTTAATGCGGATGGAATCTTCCTTGGACAAGGGAAGTATGCAATAGAGATCCTAAATAGAGTTGGGATGATGGACTACAAGGCATTAACCATACCTATCACATTGAACCTGAAGATATTGAGTGATTCTTCATTAGATTTGGTTGATGCCACGATGTATCATCGGATGATT
Organism: Pseudotsuga menziesii; assembly: GCA_001517045.1. Taxonomy (NCBI): domain Eukaryota; kingdom Viridiplantae; phylum Streptophyta; class Pinopsida; order Pinales; family Pinaceae; genus Pseudotsuga; species Pseudotsuga menziesii. The sequence goes on from LPNX010200608.1 coordinate 116,395, forward strand.
GGGTCCTTTATGTACCTAATGAACATGTGACCATATATATGCTTTGCTGTGAACACCTTGAGCCAATTCTTGATAGATCCGAGACATGTTCACTTGATTGTTACAAAGCATATTCTGACATTAGAGGAATTTTGGGGTCTAAAATGGGCCTCCTAAAGAAAATAAAAAAATAATAGTTAAAATAATAAAATAACATTGATTAATTTTGGAGGAAGTAAGAAAAAAACTACTTTTTTGTGTTCGTATTTTCGACATATCTCCCTATTTTTTTACTCAAATTTTGATCGGGAGAGTTTGTTGGATGCGGAATTTGACTCTGCATCCAACGAATACCCACACTGCATACTTTTGATGGACCATACTACCCCAAAAACAAGAAATACCTGAAAAAATGTGATGATGATGTCATCATCACATTTTTTCAGGTATTTCTTGTTTTTGGGGTAGCAGGGTCTGTCAAAAGTATGCAATGTGGGTACTCATTGGATGCAAAATCAAATTCCACATCCAACGAGCTCTCCCGATCGAAATTTGAGTAAAAACACAATGAGATATGTCGAAAATACGAACAAAAAAAGTAGTTTTTTTTAATGACAAATATGTAAATTCAACCATTATGGTTGACTTATTTTATTGAAATTCTATTGGTTCTTGAATTCCAACTCACAAAAACTTATTTTGGCACGTTTTCCTATAAGGCCCATTTTAGACCCAAAATTTCCTCTAATGGGTACATGAAGGGTAGGGTTGATTATGGGCTCAAGTATAAGACTGATCAAAGGATTAACCTGGAGGGTTATGTTTATTCAGATTGGGTAGGAAATGCCATCAATAGAAATAGCACTTCAGGTTGTTTCTTCAGGATGGGATCAGGTGTGATCTCTTGGTTTAGCAGGAAGTAATCCTATGTGGCATTGAGTAGAGCTGAAGCAGAATATGTCACATTTTGTTCAGCTATTTGTGAGGCAGTATGGATGAGGAAGCTATTGTCTGATTTATTTGATCTCTAGTTGGATGCTACTTGTATATACTATGACAACCAGGGTTGTGTGAAGTTGTCAGAGAACCCGATTTTCCATGACAAGTCAAATCATATTGAGATCAAGTATCACTATATTAAGGATATGGTGCAAAGAGTAGCAATGAAGCTCCCGTATGTTGCAATGAATGAATAGATAGTTGATGTGTTGACTAAGCCATTGGCTAGGGTGAAGATTGAGTACTTCAAGGAGAAGCTTGGTGTTCTCCAGATCGAGATTTCTCCCAAGAGGAAGTGATGTGTCTATGTTGTGCCCTTCTGCAATGGTGAGAGGATTGGTTCCTTCCATGGTCAAATGTAAGCGTTGTTCCTTTTCGACATGGTGTGTCACATACCCCAATTTTGTAAATTATGTAATTTGTTTTATTATATTTCTGAGACATTAGGTTAAACTTAATCCTATGTAGGGATTGATGACTCATCAGAGTCAATAGTAATGGAGTGTAATTCAGAATATTTTATTATTAATAAATAAATTATGGAGACAACAGCATGGGAGAGCTGTTAAAAGAGGTTACCGGTCAAACTGGTGGATGGAACTAGGTGGAAAGGAAAAAGGACAAGTGGTAGCATCCTCAAACACTTCCTAAGTTGCAGGTCGCAACTTCCCTATATTTGGGGTCATGATTCCCCAAGAAAGTGGAATCAGAGCATGTGGCTCATTAAATGACAGTTAACCCAACAAAGACGTAGGTAATCTTTAAAAGTACTCAATGAAGAGGGTTGAGGCTCCTCAGATTTTATTCCAAAGAGAATTCATTCAGGTGAATGTTATTCAAGAATTTCATTGAGGAAAGAGGGAAAAACAGTAAGGAAGTGTTTTGAGTGGAATGATGTAGTAACTTGATTTTTATTACAACTATTTGGGATGAGAGAACTGACTAATAGTTCTGAGTTAATACTGAGTTGAAGACTGGTATTTGATCTGCTGCACCTAGTTCCAGCCAGGGAGACCAGAGAAAGCTCGGGGGTCCTGAGAAGTCGTTGTTTGAGCACTCTCCAGGAATTGGTAGGGAGGAACGACCTCCATTGTTGTTGTTGTCCACAGCTTAAACAGGTTCTGCCATTTATTCTTATGTTTACTGAGTATGGATGGATGCATGTTATGTTTATTTATATGTCTGAGTAGTTAGTTATTTTTCAGTAAAGTTAGTATCTCAGAATATCAGTATGTAAATCTGTTAATAGTTATTGTGTTTTTCCACATCTAGTATCACCAGACCATACTCCAGCACAGTATCTCATTGTTGAGAAGTAGTATTCTTCTGAACCAAGTTTCCTATTTTACTTGCAGTTACTACAAGTGTTTTTACAAATTCTTAAGTTATCTTCTTATAGTCTTAAAAACTAGTCCTAGTACTGTATCTTTGTTTTCTGGAATTACTAGCTGTAAAAATGAAAAGATAGACTAAGTATCTCTGCAGTTTAAGTTATGATTGTTATCTTCTAGTTTTAAAGAGGATTTAACCTTTTAGAGTTAAAATAAAACAAAAAATGACAATAGGATAAATTTATGTATTTGTTAATTATCTGTTTGATGTTACAGATGAATCCTATTTGTATCAGTCTGCAAACTAGTTAAGAATGCAATTAATTAGGTACTGTATACTCTTTCATTTAACTAAGTTTAAGCATATTTCATAACTGATATTCTATTTTTTTTATTATGGTAACGAATGCTATCATATACACAGTTATTTATATAGATAGGTATATGAAAACCTACTAAATAATATTAAATAAGTAATATAGAGAAATATTCAGGTAATACAATTAAATAAAGAACCCAAATCAAACATTGGGTAAAACATTAAAATAACAATTATAGTAACATCGAGAAGAAGTAATATTATTATTATATTACCAATAATGTATCAACATTATATACATTATAACAATAACATTCACGTAGTATATTGTTATACAATTAAAAACTTAGTTTATTTATACTTAGGATGTAAATAAATAAAGTATATTTATGAACTAGTCATACACTGTGCTTTGTAAAGTAAATAAACATTATTAAAAGAAAATAGTAATAATTAATGAGAATACAACAAGTCCTTTTTAATTCAAAAGGGTTACCCTTGCTTTTATAACTTGTAAATAAATGGAAGTCACGATATAAAACCTGTAAGGAGAAAATTAATAAATTTTTTTATTAAACAATAAGCTGGAAAGTACTTTATGTACATAACCCTTTTATATTAAAATGGATTACAGTATTGTATCACAACTGTTGGAGTATCGGGTACCTCCACATGGTATAACCGCCGCACCTCTGGGAATATAAAACAAGTGGTTTAACCACCATTTCTGGGGATAGGGCCTTGTGCTGGGTTTTAAATGTTCACCAACATCTGTAGGTTTTGGTGTAATGGAAAACCTTACATGGTATCAAAGCTGAGGTCTCAAGTTCAATTCCCCCGAGCTACACCGGAGGCGGGGTGTTGGAGTATCGGGTACCTCCACATGGTATAACCGCTGCACCTCTAGGAATATAAAACAAGTGGTTTAACCACCACTCCTAGTGATAGGTCCTTGTGCTGGGTTTCAAATGTTCACCAACATCTGCAGGTTTTGGTGTAACAGCAAACCTTACAACAACCTATAAAAGTACAAGAGAATAGTAATAACAGATACAATATTGGTATAAGGGTATAACCCTATATACATTATAATTTAAGAAGAAATATATAAAGAGTAAATTAGAGAACATAATCCTCAAAGTAAATCATTACAGAGAAGGGTTACCAATAGTTAAATAACCCAGATTTACTGTTAAATAACAGAACAGTAATCTTCAAACTTATCTATTAAGGTTAATATCATTCACTTAACTCTTAGATATCAACACAGTTATAATTTTAATAACAGATTAAGCAACTGAGTTAATCTCCATTATAAATTAGAAATTGAATCCTATAAACCCAGTTATATAAATATAATAATTATTGTGTGAAAAGACAATGTTTTACCCACGGCCGCATCATAAACCCACAGAGTAACTGGTTATAAAATTATAATTTATTTATTTCTATATAGAGCTGAGAAATGAAGAAAATGCATGTTATAGACAAAGCCAAGATACAGGAAAGTTTTATATTAAGCCATATTCAAAACTCGGGTAAAAACCCTGAACGATTCTTAAGAACACAATAAAGTAAACAGAGTATAGAGGACGTAACCTCTTATACAGGCAAGCTCGTAGCCATTGCCTTTCTACATAGATACAATACTTCTTTATAGAAAACCTTAAATGCAGAAGAAAGAAAAGTATTTACAATATCGACCAGGGTTGCAACACCCTTGCACATCATAGGGTTTAGCTGGTTAAAAATTCTTTCTAACATACATTTAAAGATTAAAACAGAGCTGAAGTAACCATCAGTATCACATCATTCAAACCCTTGACTAATTGTCCTAAGTAAAACAGCAAGGGGAACACCGTGTCGAGACCAGGCTTACTGGAGAAAAGTTGTTCATCGAAACCTGGTGTTTTCCACTCTGCAACAAGGAGATCAAACCTGGAAAAGAAGGAGCAGTTCATAGTTAAAAACCCTATCATTTTATGGATAAGCAGTATTCGCTAATAAAATAAAAGGACTGAGATGTAACTCACCGGCGAGAGTGAAGATGTGCAGCTACCGATAAACAGTCTATTAACCAAGAGCCGAGGAAGTATAACCCTCCCTTTCTCTCTATGAAGAACGTGCTAGAAAAAACGAAGGATATCATTCCCATTGGAAAGACTGACAATACCAAGTCGAAGTCCTCACTTACGCTGTGACAGAGACGACTTTGGAACCTAAAGGAAGAACCCTAGGTTCTTCAAAACCGTATGGCTGCCAACATCAAGCTACAGACTTCCACACAGATCCGTAAAGAAGCACGAAGGACGGGATTAGCATTTGAGCTGCTATCAAGCAAGCGTTAGGAAAAATGAACCAAGAGGGTTTTGCAGAGCCTCCAAGCCCGAAGTCGAGGGAGAAAATGATAAATATTAGGGTTGAGTCAACGTTATAAACCACCGGTGCATGGACGAGAAGTGACCACGTCAGTGCTATAATTGATTTCATGAGAGTGGGTCGAAGCCTAATGTTTTCCCAATCATTTGTTTCCCAAAACAAATCATCGTATGGACATTCCATAGGGTCGCTATCCTATGGTCATACCTGCATTACAATATACAATTCGCAATGTTATAACATAGCATTTTAAATTATGCACTATAAACAATAAACTATGTTATTTCAATAATAACCTTGCATTGTAATGATAACCCTAGCATCGTGTATGTATATATTGTAATCCTTGCATTATAGACCTTGTTCAAGGTTAAAACCTTGCATTAAAACTTTTCATTATAACTTTGCAATATAAACTTTGCATTATAAAATTTATAAGGATAGGGGTATGTTGTTGAGTTATAATGGATCATAAGACTTATGACCATATAACCAACTACCCTAGTCACAAGAGAAGACAATAAATATATCAATTCTTTAACTCTATAGATAGTAAAGCATTGTTATGATTAGTTGATTACTTTTCAACAAACTAAGTTGCTTATTGCCCTAGCTTGGCATAGATGGTAAAGGACTTGTCAATTTGCTCTTCACATGATTTTAACTTGAAGAATTTAAACTCTATAACCCATAAATTTGGAATAAGATTACTCTAGTCTATTTTTGCTTGTTATGACTAATATGATAACAATCTCATAATAGTCTTAGATTAGTATGATAACAATTAGAATTTTGTTATATTTATGCTCAAATTTTTACAAGGATTGTGTAATTGAGAGTATATTAAGAGGTTTATACTATTCTTGTTGATGGTATAATCTGGAAACCCATAATTGAGTTTAATCACTATAGTATGGAACTAAAATCTAAGATGCTTTTAGATTTTACTCAATTGTCAATCTTAGAAATAGAAGTAGTTCTCCAGTTAATGTAAATCTTCAAATGTTAAGAAGAGACATGTACTAGATAGTAAATATTATAATTTCTGGAAGTAAGAAAGTATATAGATCAATATTATTAACTCCAGATCCTTTACATTGAAAAACATATTGTAATTTGACATGATGCAGAACAACAGATAAGTAAATTGGGTATGAACATGATAACCCAGATTTATTAACTGTACTAGATAAGAATTATTATTTACCTCTATGATTGCATTACAGTAAACTCATTAAATGATTCAATACCTCATAGAAATGCTTAATGCTGATATTATAAAGGAAAAACAGCTATCATTTCTATAAGTAAATACCAATTTTCTTTCAGTAAGATCTTAAGGAAATATTATAGGAAAAGCTTTACCTGTAAAAGCTTGATAGACTGTCTACCATGCATATATATCTATATTTTTACTGAATGATTTGGTACAACAAATTGTTATCTATTACTTTAAAAAGATCTGTTAGCAGCGACCCGAACTTTACCTGTATATCTGTAAGAGAAAGAAAAAAAAATTGCTGCATTAGCTCAGTAGCTAAGTAAGCCCAGTCTGTCATAGCAATTCCCCTTGTTGTTGCAAACAGAAAAAATTCAGTGACTGACAAGGAACTCATCATATAAATTAAGCACAAGTAAATATCATTCAGTTACAATCCTAGTAGTATAAACAAATCAAACAGTTAAATGACTGCTTTTAATATGATTATATGCTATTTTAAAAGTTTTAAATTTTTTGAAATTTTGGGGTTTTAACATGTGGTATCAGAGCATGGTTCAAACACTAGGCCTGGATGTGGTCCAATTACTTTCGGGAGAACAGTAAAAATAATATATTAACCTGTATTTTGTTTTATGTGAAAGGCAGAAAATTATTTTTTCTGAATCTAACAGGCAGGTATGGAGAACTTAGGAGAATATGCTGAGGAGGAATCTCCAAACACTAAGACCAGACAGATGTCCAGACAACCAGTGATTGAGGAGATAACTGTTCACTCCTCAGAGTTGATGCAGACCATAAAGAGTTTAAAGACTGAAATAGAAATAGTAAAAAAGGATAATGAAAGAATTCTGAAGAATCAAGAGGAGTTAAATCAAATTCTGTTAGAGAAATTTTAGACTGAAGGGAAAAATAGAAGGTTTGAATCTGAAGAAGCTAGCCATCAAAAGGGGTCCAAAAAGATGAAACTATCTAAACCTGATAGCAGTTCATCATCAGAAGGAATTAAGGAACAACAGAGCTATTACACTACTAGTGACAGTAGTGAGGCCGAGTTGTATAAAAGGAAGAAAAAGTATAGGCCTTATGAAGAGATTTCTGGGGAGTTCAAGAAAATAAAACCCCCAACTTTCAATGGAGAAACGGAAAAAGGAGAAGAGGAAGAATCCTGGTTATCCAGGATGAGAAAATACTTTCAGATTTATAATTATTCAAATCAGTTGAAGGCGAGAATGGCCATCTATAACCTTTCTGGAAAGGAAGATATATGGTGGCAAGATTTGAAGAGGGTTAAGGGGATTAAAGAAAAAGAGATCAATTGGAGTACTTTTAAAAGATACTTCAAGAAGAAGTTTATGTCTGAACAATACTATGAAGAAAGCGCCAAGGAGTTTTATGAGTTAAAGCTTGGGTCCATGACTATGAAAGACTTAAAGAGCAAGTTCTTAAGTCTGTTAAGGTATGTGTCGTATTTAGTTGATGAGAAACCTAAAGTACAGCGGTTTCTCAGCTCCCTGCCATACCATATAAAAGACAGAATCGAATATGATAACCCCAAAAATCTAGAAGAAGCCATGCGAAAAGCTAATTTTTGTTTTGAACAGAACAAAAAGAAGGAAGGAATAGCCAATTGGAAGGCTAAAAAGAATGGTAATCAATCTGAATTCAAGAAAAAGGAGTATGTACCCAAGAAAAATTTCAGGAACAACAAGAACAGAAACCATTCTAATGGTAAGAACTTTCAGGGAAGAAAAAATGGTGCTTCAAATAACTCCAATAACTTCAAGGGCAGCAAGGAGGTTTCTAACAATCATGGAAATTTCACTAAGAATTTCGAAAGGAAGGAACATGTTAAGTGTTGGGAGTGCAATGGCCCACACTATGCTTCAGTTTGCCCAAATCGGAAGAAGCCAAACAGTAATATTCATACAATACAAGACGAAATGACTGTTGGAGACTTTGCAAGGACCATGCCTCAAATCAATGCAGCATTAGAGAATCGCCAAGCTGAGTACCAAAATTCCATGGTGGAAGTAGAAGGTATGGTTAACAAAACTCCTGTAACTATTTTGATAGATCCAGGTGCTAGCCTAAGTTATATTTCACTGTAGATAGTAGAAAAGTGTAATCTGACTGTTGAAAAGTTTGAAAACTCTTGGATAGTTCAACTAGCCACAGGGGCAAAAAGGAAGATAAATTGTTATGTTAAGGAATGTGTTTTAGCTATGAATGATTTTAAAACTACTATCAAATTAAATGTTTTTCCACTTGGTTCATATGACACACTTATTGGTATGGACTGGTTAGAACAACACAGGGTAGTTTTAAACAGTTTTGATAAAACGTTTACTTGTGTAAATAATAATGAATAGCTTGTAATAATTAAAGGTATTCCTAGGAAAACTGTAATCAGGCAGATTTCTGCCTTACAACTCAAAAGAGAAGTTAGGAAAGGGTGTAAAGCCTATGCTGTAACTATTACAGATGAGGCGAGTAATTCTAAAAAGGATAAAATAAAAATAGAGGATATTCCTGTGTTAAATGAATTTATTGATGTTTTTCTGGAGAAGATTCCAGGATTACCTCCCAGGAGGGAACTAGATTTCACAATAGAGCTGGTACCAGGTGCTGTACCTAGCTCAAAGGCTCCGTACCATATGAATATTCTGGAACTTAACGAATTAAAATCAAAGTTAAAGGAATTAATCGATAATAAATATATTCGTCCTAGTGTGTCTCCTTGGGGAGCACCAGTAATCTTTGTTAAAAAGAAAGACGGAACTATGAGACTTTGCATAGATTACCATCAACTAAATAAAATGACAATTAAAAACAGATACCCGTTGCCCCACATAGATGATCTATTCGATTAGCTGCGTGGAGCTACGATGTTCTCGAAGATAGAAGATTGGCCAGTACCAAAAGACGTAACAGATGTTAGGTCTTTCATGGGAATCACCAGTCATTACCGAAGATTCATAGAAGGCTTTTCAAAAATATCCAACCCAATCACTTCCTTGCAAAAGAAAGGCAAGAAGTTCGATTGGAACTTAAAATGTGAAGAAAGCTTTAAGAAACTAAAAATTTTATTAACAACTGCACCTATTCTAAGAATAGCAGATCCCAATAAGGATTTCGTGGTTTGCACTGATGCTTGTAATGACGGTCTAGGTAGAGTGCTGACTCAGGATGGGCATGTCATTGCCTATGAGTCCAGGAAGCTAAAGATTCATGAAAAGAATTATGCTACTTATGATTTAGAGCTAGCTGCTATTATTCATGCCTTAAAAATGTGGCGACACGACTTAATAGGCAGGAAGTTTACTTTAATGACTGATAATAAGGGTCTGAAATACCTTTTAGATTAGCCTAACTTAAATGCAAGGCAAGCAAGATGGTTAGCCTTCCTAAGTGAATACGATTTTGAAATTCAACACATAAAAGGAAAAGAAAATAAAGTAGCTGATGCTTTGAGCAGAAATGCGAAATTAAATTTTACAATAGCAATCAGTACTTATAATTCTGATTTAAATGAACAGCTGATTGAAGGGATAAAATTGGATGAAATTTATCAAAAATTACAAGCTACAGCTAAAGAAGAACCCACAGAAAGTTTAATTAAGGGTTATAGTCTAAATAAAGATGGATTTTTATTGTTTAAGGACAGACTGTATGTGCCAAATGTGTCCAAAGTTAAATTGTTGATTCTGGATGAAGTGCATAAGACCCCTTATTCAGGGCATCCAGGCTACTAGAAGACTGTCACCATGTTGAGAAAGGATTATTTCTAGCCTAATATGAAATCTGAAACAACTGAGTATATATCTAGATGTTTGGACTGTCAACAAGTGAAGACAGAACATCAACATCCAGCTGGGTTATTGCAACCCTTGCCTATTCCCAGCTGGAAGTGGGAAATAATCAGCTTAGATTTCATTACTGGATTACCCAGAAATCAAAATCAGAATGATTCAATTATGGTGGTAGTAGATAAATTAAGTAAAGCAACACATTTTATTCCTGTTAAGACCACCTACAAAGCTGCAAATATAGCAGACATTTTCTTAAAGCAGATTTTTCGGCTACATGGTGTACCAAAGGTTATTATTTCAAACAGGGATCCTAAATTCACAACGAATTTCTGGAAATCCTTGTTTAAAGGATTAAACACCACACTGAATTTCAGCACCTCTTTCCATCCTCAGACGGATGGACAGACTGAAAGAGTTAACCAGGTATTGGAAGATTTGTTAAGAATGTACATCAAGGATCAACCAGGTAAGTGGGAGGATTGCTTGCATTTAGCATAATTTGCATACAATAACAACTATCAATCATCAGCTAAGTTCAGCCCTTTTGAAATTCTGTATGGGCGTAAATGTAACACTCCTATCTCCTGGAATAATCCAGTATATAGATTAGTGTTGGGACCCGAATTATTAAAAGAAATGGAACAGATTGTAAAATAAGTGCAGGAGAACTTGAAGGTTGCCCAGGATCGGAAAAAGAGTCAAGTAGATTTAAAAAGAACTCCTAAAGAGTTCTAGGTTGGTGAGCACGTGTTCATAAAGGTGAGACCAAAGAAAAGCTCCCTAAGACTAGGGAGTTGTGCAAAATTAGTGCCACGTTACTATGGTCTGTTTGAAATTTTATCTAGAGTTGGTTAAGTTGCATATCAGTTAGCGTTACCACCTAATTTAAAAGTGCACAATGTTTTTCATATTTATGTTCTGAAAAAGTATGTTCATGATGCTACTCATGTAATTGATTGGAACGTTGTACAGGTAGAACCAGAAGGGGAAGTTCTAGTGGAACCGGACTGTATCCTCGGGAGGAGGGAAATTACTCTACGGAACCGCACAATTGGACAGTTGAAGGTGCAATGGAAGCACCTTAGTCCTGAAGAAGCTACTTGTGAATTCGAAAGTAAGATGTAGGAAGCATACCCGAATCTGTTCTAGGAGGTTCCTAAGGAAGAATAATAAGTAACATCAAGGACAATGTTACATTTTAAGGGGGTGTGTATGTCACATACCCCAATTTTGTAAATTATGTAATTTGTTTTATTATATTTCTGATACATTATGTTAAACTTAATCCTAAGTAGGGATTGATGACTCAACAGAGTCAACAATAATGGAGTGTAATTCAGAATATTTTATTATTAATAAATAAATTATGGAGACAACAGCATGGGAGAGATGTTAAAAGAGGTTACTGGTCAAACAGGTGGGTAGAACTAGGTGGAAAGGCAAAAAGACAAGTGGCAACATCCTCAAACACTTCCTAAGTTGCAGGTGGCAACTTCCCTATATTTCGGGTCATGATTCCCCAAGAAAGTGGAATCAGAGCAGGTGGCTCATTAAATGACGGTTAACCCAACAAAGACCTAGGTAATCTTTAAAAGTACTCAATGAAGAGGGCTGAGGCTGCTTAGATTTTATTCCAGAGAGAATTCATTCAGGTGAATCATATTCAGGAATTTCATTGAGGAAAGAGGGAAAAATAGTAAGGAACTGTTTTGAGTGGATTGCTGCAGTAACTTGATTTTTATTACAGCTATTTGGGCTGAGAGAACTGACAGATAGTTCTGATTTAATACTGAGTTGAAGACTGGTATCTGATCTGCTACACCTAGTTCCAGCCAGGGAGACCAGAGCAAGCTCGGTGGTCCTGAGAAGTCACTGTCTGAGCGCTCTCTAGGAGTTGGTGGGGAGGAACGGCCTCCCATTGTTGTTGTTGTCCATAGCTTAAATAGGTTCTGCCATTTATTCTTATGTTTACTGAGTATGGATGGATGCATGTTATGTTTATTTATATGTTTGAGTAGTTAGTTAGTTTTCAGTAAAGTTAGTATCTCAGAATATCAGTATGTAAATCTGTTAATAGTTACTGTGTTTTTCCACATCTAGTATCACCAGACCGTACTCCAGCACAGTATCTCGGTGTTGAGAAGTAGTATTCTTCTGAACCGAGTTTCCTATTTTACTTGTAGTTACTACAAGTGTTTTTACAAATTCATAAGTTATCTTCTTATAGTCTTAAAAACTAGTCCTAGTACTGTATCTTTGTTTTCTGGAATTACTAGCTGTAAAAATGAAAAGATAGACTAAGTATCTCTGCGGTTTAAGTTATCATTGTTATTTTCTAGTTTTAAAGAGGATTTAACCTTTTAGAGTTAAAATAAAACAAAAACTGACAGTAGGATAAATTTATGTATTTGTTAATTATCTATTTGATGTTACAGATGAATCCTATTTGTATAAGTATGCAAAATAGTGAAGAATGCAATTAATTAGGTATTGTATACTCTTTCATTTAACTAAGTTTAAGCATATTTCATAACTGATATTCTATTTTTTTTATTATGGTAACGAATGCTATCATATACACAGTTATTTATATAGATAGGTATATGAAAACCTACTAAATAATATTAAATAAGTAATATATAGAAATATTCAGGTAATACAATTAAATAAAGAACTCAAATCAAACATTGGGTAAATAACATTAAAATAACAATTATAGTAACATCGAGAAGAAGTAATATTATTATTATATTACCAATAATGTATCAACATTATATACATTATAACAATAACATTCAGGTAGTATATTGGTATACAATTAAAAACTTAGTTTATTTATACTTAGGATGTAAATAAATAAAGTATATTTATGAACTAGTCATACACTGTGCTTTGTAAAGTAAATAAACATTATTAAAAGACAATAGTAATAATTAATGAGAATACAACAAGTCCTTTTTAATTCAAAAGGGTTACCCTTGCTTTTATAACTTCTAAATAAATGAAAGTCAGGATATAAAACTTGTAAGGAGAAAATTAATAACAAATTTATTAAACAATAAGCTGGAAAGTACTTTATGTACAGAACCCTTTTATATTAAAATGGATTACAGTATTGTATCACAACCTATAAAAATACAAGAGAATAGTAATAACAGATACAATATTGGTATAAGGGTATAACCCTATATACATTATAATTTAAGAAGAAATATATAAACACTAAATTAAAGAACATAATCCTCACAGTAAATCATTACACAGAAGGGTTACCAATAGTTAAATAACCCAGATTTACTCTTAAATAACATAACAGTAATCTTCGAACTTATCTATTAAGGTTAATATCATTCACTTAACTCTTAGATATCAAAACAGTTATAATTTTAATAACAGATTAAGCAACTGACTTAATCTCCATTATAAATTAGAAATTGAATCCTATAAACCCAGTTATATAAATATAAGAATTATTGTGTGAAAAGACAATGTTTTACCCACGGCCACATCATAAACCCACAGAGTAAGTGGTTATAAAATTATAATTTATTTATTTCTGTATAGAGCTGAGAAATGAAGAAAATGCATGCTATAGACAAAGCCAAGATACAGGAAAGTTTTATATTAAGCCATATTCAAAACTCGGGTAAAAACCATGAACGATTCTTAAGAATACAATAAAGTAAACAGAGTATAGAGGACGTAACCTCTTATACAGGCAGGCTCGTAGCCATTGCCTTTCTACATAGATACAATACTTCTTTATAGAAAACCTTAAACACAGAAGAAAGACAAGTATTTACAATATCGACCGGGGTCGCAACACCCTTGCACAGCATAGGGTTTAGCTGGTTAAAAATTCTTTCTAACATACATTTAAAGATTAAAACAAAGATGAAGTAACCATCAGTATCGCATCATTCAAACCCTTGACTAACAGCCCTAAGTAAACCAGCAAGGGGAACGCCGTGTCGAGACCAGGCCTACTGGAGAAAAGTTGTTCGTCGAAACCTGGTGTTTTCCACTCTCCAACAAGGAGATCAAACCTGCAAAAGAAGGAGCAGTTCATAGTTAAAAACCCTATCATTTTATGGATAAGCAGTATTCGCGAATAAAATAAAAGGACTGAGCTGTAATTCACCGGCAAGAGTGAAGATGTGAAGCTACCGATAAACAGTTTATTAACCAAGAGTCGAGGAAGTATAACCCTCCCTTTATCTCCGTGAAGAACGCGCTGGAAAAAATGAAGGATATCCTTCCCATTGGAAAGACTGACAATATCAAGTCGAAGGCCTCACTTACACTGTGACAAAGATGACTTTGGAACCCAAAGCAAGAACCCTAGGTTCTTCAAAACCGTATGGCTGCCAACATCAAGATACAGACTTCCACATAGAGCCGTAAAGAAGCACGAAGGACAGGAGTAGCATTTGAGCTGCTATCAAGCGAGCGTTAGCAAAAACGAACCAGGAGGGTTTTACAGAGCCTCCAAGCCCGAAGGAGAGGGAGAAAATGATAAATCTTAGGGTTGAGTCAACGTTATAAACCACCAGTGCATGGCCGAGAAGCGACCACGTCAGTGCTATAATTGATTTCATGAGAGTGGGTCGAAGCCTAATGTTTTCCCAATCATTTGTTTCCCAAAACAAATAATCGTATCAAAATTCCATAGGGTCGCTATCCTATGGTCATACCTGCATTACAATATACAATTTGCAATGTTAGAACATAGCATTTTAAATTATGCACTATAAACAATAAACTATGTTATTTCAATAATAACCTTTTATTGTAATGATAACCCTAGCATCGTGTATGTATATATTGTAATCCTTGTGTTATAGACGTCGTTCAAGGTTAAAACCTTGCATTAAAACTTTGCATTATAACTTTGCAATATAAACTTTGCATTATAAAAGTTATAAGGATAGGGGTATGTTGTTGAGTTATAATGGATCATAAGACTTATGACCATATAACCAACTACCCTAGTCACAAGAGAAGACAATAAATATATCAATTCTTTAACTCTATAGATAGTAAAGCATTGTTATGATTAGTTGATTACTTTTCAACAAACTAAGTTGCTTATTGCCCTAGCTTGGCATAGATGGTAAAGGACTTGTCAATTTGCTCTTCACATGATTTTAACTTAAAGAATTTAAACTTTATAACCGATAAATTTGGAATAAGATTACTCTAGTCTATTTTTGCTTGTTATTACCAATATGATAACAATTTCATAATAGTCTTAGATTAGTATGATAACAATTAGACTTTTGTTATATTTATGCTCAAAGTTTTACAAGGATTGTGTAATTGAGAGTATATTAAGAGGTTTTTACTATTCTTGTTGGTGGTATAATCTGGAAACTCATAATTGAGTTTAATCACTATAGTCTGGAACTAAAATCTAAGATGCTTTTAGATTTTACTCAATTATCAATCTTAGAAATAGAAGTAGTTCTCCATTTAATGTAAATCTTCAAATGTTAAGAAGAGACATGTACTAGATAGTAAATATTATAATTTCTGGAAGTAAGAAAGTATATAGATCAATATTATTAACTCCAGATCCTTTACATTGAAAAACATATTGTAACTTGACATGATGCAGAACAACAGATAAGTAAATTGGGTATGAACATGATAACCCATATTTATTTACTGTACTAGATAAGAATTATTATTTACCTCTATGATTGCATTACAGTAAACTCATTAAATGATTCAATACCTCATAGAAATGCTTAATGTTGATATTATAAAGGAAAAATAGATATCATTTCTATAAGTAAATATCAATTTTATTTCAGTAAGATCTTAAGGAAATATTATAGGAAAAGCTTTACCTGTAAAAGCTTGATAGATTGGCTAACATGCATATATATCTATATTTTTACTGAATGATTTGGTACAGAAAATTGTTATCTATTACTTTAAAAAGATCTGTTAGCAGCGACCTGAACTTTACCTGTATATCTGTCAGAGAAAGAAAAAAAAAAACTGCTGCATTAGCTCAGTAGCTAAGTAATCCCAGTCTATCATAGCAATTCCCCTTGCGATTGCAAACAAAAAACATTCAGTGACTAACAAGGAACTCATCATATAAATTAAGCACAAGTAAAGATCATTCAGTTACAATCCTAGTAGTATAATCAAATCAAATAGTTAAATGACTGCTTTTAATATCATTATATGCTATTTTAAAAGTTTTAAATTTTTTGAAATTTTGGGATTTTGACATGGTGAGAGGATTGGTTCCTTCCATGGTCAAATGTAAGAGCCATGACATGGTGAGAGGATTGGTTCCTTCCATTGTCAGATGTATGTGATGATTCCACATCCAGCATGAGAAAGGGATAGCTCTTTAAAGACACATCTAGTATGAAAAAGGACTAGCTC
Organism: Pseudotsuga menziesii; assembly: GCA_001517045.1. Classification (NCBI taxonomy): domain Eukaryota; kingdom Viridiplantae; phylum Streptophyta; class Pinopsida; order Pinales; family Pinaceae; genus Pseudotsuga; species Pseudotsuga menziesii. Next base: position 132,838 of record LPNX010200608.1, read on the forward strand.
TGTGTAGATCCCACATCTAATATGAAAAAATAACTAGCTCTATGAAGACACATCTAGTATGAAAAAGGAATAGCTCGATGTAGATCCCACATCTAGTATGAAAAGGGACTAGCTTTGTGAAGACTCATCTAGTATGAAAAAGGACTAGCTTTGTGTAGATCCCACATCTAGTATGAAAAAGGACTAGCTCTGTGAAGACTCATCTAGTATTAAAAAGTACTAGCTCTGTGTAGATCCCACATCTAGTATGAAAAATGACTAGCTCTGTGAAGATTCCTGTAGTATGAAAAATGAATAGCTCTGTGTGGAACCCACATCTAGTATGAAAAAGGACTAGCTCTATGAAGACTCATCTAGTATGAAAAAGGACTAGCTCTATGTAGATCCCACATCTAGTATGAAAAAGGACTAGCTCTGTGAATACTCATATGGTATGAAAAAGGACTAGATCTAGGTGGATGCCACATCTAGTATGAAAAAGGACTAGCTTTGTGTGATGATACATCTAGTATGAAAAAGGACTGGCTCTGTAGATGTACATCCAGCATGAAAAAGAGCTGGCTCTATAGAACTTCCTGTGACAAGAAGAATCAAGAGATAGCACCCATGATGATTCAGTGATGATGATCTAGTAGTGATGATCTAGATCGAGTGATGATCCAAATCCAGTGATGATGTCTAGTGGTGATCCAGACTGAGTGATGATCCATATATAATGATGATGTCCAATGGTGATCCAGATCGAGTGATGATTCAAATCCAATGATGAAGATGAAGATGACTTGAAAATGACAAGGACTCAATGATGATCTAGATGATACAAATAAGAATACTTGTGCTTAAAATTGTGTTGAAAGAATACCTTCCTAATTAAGAGGGAGTGTTCATGTAATTGTAACTTTGGAATGTATTCACTTGTATTTCTCATGTATTGTAACCCGATGTTTATTCCGAGATGTATTTGTAATGTACTTGACTCATGTCATACCTCGATGTTCCTATTGGGAGGTTCTATAATGTAAACAAGTCATGTCAAGTCATTTTGGGTAACCCTCCTATTGGTCAAGGGTTAAAGTCCAAGCAGTTTCGGGGCACTAGGGTTATTAGACTCTCCTAGAGAATTTAGCCCTAGTTGGGTTTAGTCAAGTCAAGAATTAGTATAAATAGAGAGCTAGCCTCTCTATTTATTACACACTCACTCAGACTCAGTTGTAGCACATATATGAGGAAGAACAAGACACTAGGGCAATGAAGAAAGAGGTTACTGTTGTCGAGAGATCATCTTATTGTTTTGGGGTTTTATTTTTGGTGCTGATTCTTTCTCTGAAGAAAGTTGCGGGGTTTTCTCCATTTATGGTTTCCCTAAGGATAAACACTATGTTCATTGTCTCTTGCATTTGATTGCTATGTTTTTCATTCTCTCAGTTAAAGATCCTAATGTATTGCTATAGTAATGATAAAAATCTAATAGGAATGGGTAATGGCTGCAGCGGCCTCAAAGGATGTTGTTGCTAAACTTTGGATAGCTAACATTCTTTAAATTTCATGATAAACAATGCTATGTAGTCCTTTAACTTAGGCCAAAAAAAGTGTCTCTTAACAGTGGATATCATCTTTTGATATACTAGATGCACCGAGTAGGGTGTCCAATGAAATTTTCTGAGGATGCTAGACCCAATGTCCACTCCTTCCAAAACATACAATCTCTTCTTGGACCATAGTAGTCCCATTTCATCTACCTTGTACTCTTTTTATTGTTTAAACAACCTGTCCTCTTGGACTTTCTTGAGGATTTCTACATATAAAGGATCAACTTTGTTGATCACTCTAATCCTCTCGTGCAAATCTGAATCAGATTGACTTAAAGTCACCTCATATATCGTATGATTTCGTCGGCTCAAAGCATCAACAATCTTGTTCTCTTTTCCCTTTATATGCTTTAGCTCGAAATGGTACTCACTAAGGAAATCCAACCATCTATCTTTCTTTCCATTCAGATCCGGATGCTCAAATACATATTTCAGACTCATATTGTCTATCTTTAGAAGGAATTTCCTTCCCATGAGGTAGTGCCTCCACATCTTAAATGCATGGATGATGGATTCTGACTCAAGATCATATGTGGGGTATTTATGCTCATGCTCTTTTAAATTTTGTGCTTCATAAAATATCGCGTAATTTCTCTGCAAGAGGACTCCTCCAAAACCTTCCTTGCTTGAATCTGTGTAAACAACAAAATCCCCATCAGGATCTCCAATGCATAGTATCGATGTAGTTGTCAAAATTTGCTTTAGCTTTTAAAAAGTTTCCTTGCACTTGATTGTCCATAAGAACTTATTTTCCTTCTTTTGTAAAGCGGTGTTGCAGCTACAACATTTTCCCAAAATTCCAAAAAATTTCGGGACCCTCCTTGTGCTTAGATTATTTTGATTTTCTTCTTTGATTTGATCTAATGAGTTTTTTTGAAGAAAGATTTTTCCTCTAACGATTAAAACAATCCACTATTTGTTTAAACTTTATCGTTGATGTTAAATGCATTTTCAACATGTTTGAATCGGAAGTTTATTTGGTTGGTGCTCCCGCCATTGCGGAGAAATAACAAGTCTTGGCTACGTTCCTCTCAATTGGCTGATTTCTTGGTTTACATCAGGATGATTTGTTATGTCTTTCTCCGCCGTTGTGCACAGCAGACCGCAAACTCCTCTGATTATTTATTTAACATTTCAGACCTCACATTTTTATTGTCCTCGATCTTTGAGTTGTGGTTTTCGTCGTTGCGGCTGCGGAAAGCTCTATCTTTCCCGGTCGTCTAGTCGTTTTAAGCCCGACATTGCAGAAGGTTGTGCCCTTTGTGACTCCGTCATTGCGACTGCCGAGAGCACTAACCTTTCTGATCTTTTAGTATCTTTGCTTCTGATTTAGACCTTGCATTGCGGAAGGGTTTATGCTTACGCCTTCACTGTTGCGGCTCCCGTTTCACTATCGCTCCGATGTTTTAGATCTTTGATGCGCGATTATTTGTCTCTCAGTTATTCCCGTGGATAGATTAGTGTTTTGCCCCCCAACGTTGCGTAAGGAAGTATGCTTTTGACCTCCTATCCATATTTTTTCGTCATCCAATTTATTTCCCCACCGCTTACGTTTGCATATAGATATATATATATGTATGTATGGGGGATTTGTTTTCTTATTCGATTGTTATTCCCAACTGTCGCAAAATGTCATTATCTTGTGTTGTCATCCTCTCGAGATCGCAAGGACCCCATTTTCAGTACCTATGTCTAGGTGGCTCAACTATGGAAGCGTGACCGCCCTTCTTCCCGCCGTCCACGCCGCAGTGCCAGGTAGGGTTCTATTGCATTGTCACGTTCCATTTGGGCGTTTGGTGATTTTTCCCATGGTTAGTTTTTTTTGTGGCCATTTTCCCTTGGCCCCGTCATTCACTTCCCTATATAATTATGGATTTGCATCATAATAGTCTGTGGGAGGGCGTTTGGCCCATAGGGTGTTTTACTCCACGGCCTTTTGTTATGCAACCCTGTTCTTAGAGAGATGGGGGTTTGGTCCAGGTGGCCGTTATGTTGTCTACACCAATCCACCCCGTATGATCATGTTTTGTAGGGGAATACTTTCATGGCCTTCCTGTGGCACTTGGAATGGTTCCCCTCCCCCCTTTTTGTTTTCGTGCTACCCGGCTCGACAAAACACAATCGCGTTTCGCCGCGCAGTTCCACACAAAATCGGTTCATGGCTAGTTTCGAACCCAAGCTGGTGGAGGGTGATTTATCACTGCATATAGTTATTGACCATAGTTTGCACAGATGACATGAGAACTCGCATAATTTCCACTATCTTTCTCTTGCAGCAGGATGAGCATGGTGCTCACAGATAGCCTGAGTTTCCTTCAGTTTTTATGTAGATTTGCTCCCCACTCGATGTTATTGATAGAATTTTTTTAGTAGAAGATTGTGGTGTTAGCTTGCACACCTTTTACTTCATTTAACTGATTGCTATCAGGGTAAACATAGATAAAGTAAAATGCTGCACATGTTGTCTCAATGTTTGCAATGTAGTTAGGAATGTCTTAATGATGATAATTGCATGTATAACAGGAAGATTCAGAATTCGATATGTTAAAGTGACAGAAGAAGAAGGCCCCTGTGGTTGAAGAGGACCCTGAAGTGGAAGTTATTACCAAAACTAAATACATCTACGAAGACACGAAGTGTATATCTGGTGTAGAACCCGAGTACCAATGCGGAGAGATATACAGGCTGATCACGCGTCGAGAAGTGCCTGATATGGGCTTGGAGGTGCATATATGCCAACATAGAGAGATATTCAATAATGAATATCACCACCGGACCAGAGATTTTCCCATGCTCTTAAGTAATTGGTTGGATTTTTCCCCAGGCAGATGTCACCACAATGATCCTGGAGAATGTCAACAAATAGGGCTATGCTGCCTATAGCCCTGGATATGTAGCTCTGGCCTACTACCTGCCAGAAGCACAAGTATTTATGTTCGGTGATTGGTTGAAAAGCATTAGAATGGACCTCGTGGAGACCCTTAAAACAATGTTGTTATGTGGAAAACATTTCAGAACCATGGCAACATGAGAGTATGACACAACACATTTAAGGGCCCCGTACAGGTTCATAGATTTGATGCTGAACATGATTTTTGGAAGAGCTCATGGAAAGAGCTTCAATCTAGAATAGATACCAATTATTTTTTATGTTGCAACCCAGGGGACCATTTTCAACTGGGCCAGCATTGTATCAAACAGTCTTTCAGCCTGCATGGCCTTGGCTTTCGGAGGAGTGTCCCAGAAGAGATCTGAATTCTTTATGAGTTCCATACTTGTCGATTGTATATTGTGTAATCAACCTTTCCCTAGCCTAGGGTTCATCTGGGATAGGGAGAGGATGCTTGTTTATGCTGCATACAAGCCACTGTGGGCGTACAAGTACTACAGTCATTATCGAGAGATCTGTGAATAGTTCATCATGCCTTTGTTTACACTCATTTTCCTAAAGGAGTGTGATTGCATGTCAGAGGAGGCGCTGCAAGTAATGGAAGAATATGCAGACTATTATCTGACTGAGGATGGCCTATACTTGAGAATGTTTGGAGGTTCCAGAGCACCCTCCCTACTACCCAGATACGCCACTGACTACATCATTCACAAGGAGGCAGTTAGGCAAGTCTTCTTGGATGGTATTGGGAGCTTTTTGTTTGAGCATAAGAAGGCTGCCTACCTCCTTTTCCCTTCAAGTTAGGAAGTTAGAGGTTCACCAGAGTGAACAAAGCTGATGAGTTTGTAGAAGAGTTGGAAAGTTTTCATTTTGGTGAGATGCCCTTCCATAGAAATGACTCCCGCAGTAAAGTAGCTGAACATTGTAAAGAAAACAATGTACATTTTGAATACACCCACCATTGGGATAGGGAAGATTATGTCTTCTGCAGTGCATTGAATCTAACAGCCTTAAGGAGAAGGTTCAAGAAGAATATTACTGTTACGGAGAGAAATTCCTATGGCTTGGGGTACCAAAACAGACAGCTAGACTCCAGAAATCAATCTTTCCCAATATGCAATAGAAATAAAAACATCTAACACTAAAGAATCGAACCTCATACCTTATTTCGGATGGTTGAAGTAGATCCCCGTTGAGCTTTCCAATATTCAGCTTGAATTGCTATAACACTTCCTCAACAACAAGTAAAGAATACAAGCATACTATATTTCATGGTGTTAAATCTATTCTAGCATATATAATCAATAATGTAAAATCATTTGACATATTCCAATGGATACAATATTAATTCAAATACACATCACTAGACAGGAAAAGATATTTCTATTAATATTAATCAGATATTACAAGTGAGAACCTCTGATGGCACGTCTGCGAACCGGAGAAACTGAATCCCCCACGTGGGCCTCCACCACCTCCATCCTCCATCACTCAGATAGCAAGCTTACTAGCAAAAGGAAAGCTTGGGAAGAACACAACAGTGCTCCAAGGGACAAAGGGATGCAGACTCAAGCATAAGTTATGGCAACAATGGACTATAGTTTCGTTACTCTCAATTCTCTATTCTGCTTTCAATGTACCAAGGGGTTCCTTATATAGCTTTTCAAAGGGATATTGAAAGGTCGAATCCGTGCGATCTCAAGGCATATGAAAGGCCAGGAGTCATATGAGTTGGATCCAAGTCAAGGAAAACTCCAAAAGGATTTGGATTATGCACACCTTCCGATGTACGCGACTATATGGGTCAGATCCGCGTATGTACGCGGTTATTGCGGAAAAAGCCACATATATCACTTTTCTTATGTTTTTAGGGATGATCAAGGACACATCAAAAGAGAAAAAGTGGTCCATAGGGGCTAATGAGTCTGCAACGAGACAGGGGAAGGCCATACAATGTGTGATTCACGTAGTGTGGTGAAATCCGCTATAACAGATGCCCCCTAATGTATGAGATCAAAGGGGTTACACGATGGCTGAAATACATTATAAGTCCATCCCAGAAGTGGAGTGATGAAGGTACCCAAATGGAAGACCAGCCACCCAATCAGCATAGTACACTAATATAACTCTGCACATAACTACAAATACATATAGCAGTCCTGGATACATAAGAGTACAATGGCCATGAATAGGCATGAAACATGATAGCACATATGTGGTCATCGCCACATACAATATACATAGATCAGAATCTCCATAATGAAGATATACAAAGGACCATGATCTCCACAAAGGCTAAAGATATACAATAGATCAAGATATCCATAGTGGCTGGAAATGTCTGACATATACTGGAACAAGTCACGAGAGCTGAAATCTCATGAAAACTGGCACGATCAAGGAAGTAGCATATAAGAGATGCCACCAATCTGGAAGGTCTTCTACACAAACCGCTATGAGTACATGTCCTACTATGCAAATAGAGGTGTCAAGGTCGAACATAGTAGTCCATCGTCTGATTACCGGTCATTGATGTATACCATTAACAGACGCGAGATCACCCACCGATGATGAAAATGGAAATCAAGGTACTAGAGTGCAAACTAACAAGTGTGAATAAATGTGTTGAGGTCAAACATTTGCGAGAATCCATCGATTAGGAGACATTGATGTATTCCCAAAACTGTCGATGGCGAGAGAACCTGCCACTGATGACTGCAAGTCTCAAAGCACTCAAAATGACTCTAGACTCCAATCCCAGAATAAATGATCTGAAGTTGATGGGATGAAATCCGCTGGAAGGAGGGAATTAGGGCATCCCCCATCATCCAACACGAGGTACTCAGCAAAGTTGTATAATGTGGAAGGACTCGATCATAAGGTGCACGAACTAGTAACTGTACCAGGAATGGCCGACATGCAAATTCAAGATAACTGAGGAATGGCCGACTCAGGTTTCAACTTCCTTCAAACAAGAGAATAATGGCGTATGGTGACTGAGTGAAGGCAGCATAGACTCAATATACAAATTGGGATATCTCTATGATGCAGGAGGCATCAATAGAGGCTCGATAGGGACTAGAAGCATAACCAGTCGATGGAGATAAACTAAGATAAACGAGTACAGCTCCTAAAGTCAAACTATAACCCAACCAACAGATGTGATATACAGTGCTCTGTTCGAAGGCAACACAACTCGACAGCTGCCAAAGATAATATCTTTTCTTGTCTAGCTTTTTGGTTTTTTGATTTTTTTTTGGAATTTTTCAGTTATTTGAAAAGCATGAAAAAAGAATAAACTAGCTTTATAGTTACAAACTAGGGAAAACAAACTAGTTCCAAGCAGTGGAACATACCTATGCTCAATGCAAGGATACATGTGTAGGATATCGACACTCGGGGGAAAATCCCCTCCTGGTAAAAAGGAAAGATCAAGCTGTGAAGGATATAAAAAATGGCTCTGCATGGCTAGATATGAGACAAGCTCAGACTATATGGATGAAATGCAACGTCAGGGGAGCCGCCATACAGCTCAATAAGACAGGAAAAGTTCATGATAATGCATCCACAACTTGATACAAGGGAGTCTGGAGGGAACATGGCTAGCATAAGATCAAGAGGAGTATGAGGCTCTTGCGAAATGTCATGGCAATACTATACAATGGACTCCCACACCCTAAAGGGAGAAACATCGGCATGGGAACCAAATACAAATAAGGTGATAACTAGGGTACCCATGTAAGGTGAGGCTCTACCACTCATATCATGCCACTTCTAAAGCAGCAAGAAGGTTCTGTGACATAATAGAGTGGGTTCGTACCTAAGGATATAGTGACATGGTCATAAGGTCATGCAAAATGAAAATGGTGGTGAACCTAACCTATATGCCAGTGTAGACATGATACCTGAGATGGGCACGAACGGGTCAATCCAAAGGCTGAAACAGCATTGCAAATGGTCTTTTACATCACAAATTATGTTAGAAACAGTCCTAAATGGTTAGAAACTGTCAAAACTATAGGAAAGGGGATAAAAAATTTCAAATATTTGAAATTTTTTCTATAAATAGTAAAAAATAGAAATCATTTGAAACTTTTACCCATTGGAGCTCTGATTTTCAACTACAAATTCCAGGAGATCTAGCCAGTGGAATTCACAACCGTTTCTTCCAGGTATTTACTCATGCTCTCAGCTTGCATTTCAATATAATTTTTACAAGTTTTCATGGTCAAATGAGGTTGTTAAGGAAAATATTACATGAGCGCTATGGCCCACGCGGGTATCGAAGCTTTTTCCCCATATAGGGCTGGCGATACACAAAAAAGGGGCTAGAAACTGCGTACATGCGCGGTTGTTTGCAAAACAGTCACGTATGATGCCGCGCAAGTGGATTTACAAGAATCTAATGGATAGTTGGTCAATTTCTCATGCAGGATGGTGCTAGAATGGAGAGAACGCGAGCATGGTGAAGTAGAGGAAGCAGTAAGGGCCGATGTAAGTTCTCAACAAGTATTATGTGCATGCGGACTCTATAAGTTTTGGTGCCTTGGTGGCTTGAGGGCCAAACGACGACTGCTACAGATACTGGTAGACTATTGGGATTTAGACTCAGAGTCCTTTCGGATAAATGGTATGTCCCTCACCATTGAGGTGGAGGATATCTACTTTATCATAGGTCTATCTAGACGAGGGGAGGTGGTGAACCTTCATTCCCGAGGTGGGCTAGTTCATGGGCTTACTATCAATGAGTACATAGCTATGTACTGCTACCGAGATACTGAGAAGGTGGGCAGTCAAGTTCCCACCAACGCTATACAGGTGCTGGGCCTAAAGGCCATACTACTAATACTGGGCAGGATAGCAGGCTTAGCATCACTCCATCAGGCCTCTAGGGCATAGATGTTCTATGCAGTGGAGTGTATCAGACCGACCGTATACGACTGGAGTACTACACTACTGAGCAACATGAAACATCAGCTGAGTGAGTGTAAGGTAGGTAGGATACGAAACTTCAGGTTCAACAGCATTTTGAGCACCTTTTTCTTCGAGCGTGTTCTGAGATTGAGCCCTAGAGTGGATGTTCCTCTCCACGGGGTTCGAGATCCAGCCCAACAACGTTGGGCAGACGCGATGTGCAGACTGGGGGGTAGTAGGCTGGCCAAACCCTATCCAGCTTACTTTTTTCCATGGTGGCGACGACAGATTGTTGCCATAGACGACTACCTCTATGCAGGGATAGATTTCCAGGGGGATCCAGACATGCCATTGCCACCAGGATCAGCATTCGGAGACATAGGTAATGAATCTCGACCCTCACTCTTTAAAATTTTTGAATTATTTAAATTTTTTTTTGTGTTTTCTTGATTATGTGAAATCAAAAAGGCATGTTTTTGGGTGACATCTATCACTCATGTGCAGATGTGGGACCACGGCGACCAGAGGGCTTCCCACATCATAGACGGAGGGGAAGAGGAGACGACATCACCGGTGTGGATGCGGAGCGAACGCTCCAGAACATCCATACCAACTTCGTGCGACTGACTCATAGAATTCCCATGGCGCAAGTCGAGGACTTGCCTGAGGCCATGAAGCGACAAGTGGTGGGTGTAGCACGCGCATGGGTGCATTTATTCCGGTGGCTAGCTAGAGCCGTAGTGACGTATCATGATCACAACCGTCCTCCTCCTCCACAGGACTAGACACCTGGGAGTGTATCTATTTTGTACTACTATGTATATGATGGTGTATTTCAAAGCCCCAATTTTGTATTATGACACTATGTATTACCACATTTTGATGTATATAAAAAGTTTTATGGTGATTGGTTTATTTATTTACATGTGTAAAAATTGTGTTTATGATTAATTTATAATGGATGAGACAAATGCCAATCTAACACATAGTTAGCATATGAGTCAGCAACTTGATTATAATTTCTTGGAATGTGTATATATGTTATACTCTCAAATTGCCATTCTAACAATCTTACCCATAAGAATCTCCTCAATAATGTCGGATCTCTAACATGGTACAAACCATTGAGCTGTAACACTACTAACTCTGAATCAAGACATACCTCAATAGAGAGAACACCATGCAAAATGGAATCCTGTAGAAGCTCAATAATGGCACTATATTCAGCAACATTATTGGAAGATGGCCGTAGACATACACCTCCTAAAGACAGTACCTGACCCATAGGAGTATAAATCACCCAAGCAACTGAGGCTGAGTGTTGAGTGTGACAGCTTGCACCATTCGTGAATCATATGTAGGTGGAAGATTCCATTGACATCTGCCACAAGAAATGGAAACTAATCACAAACCCGATCACGATAAACAAGACCCAACTATGCAAAAACGTTGTACAATAATATACAACAAACAACCTTGGCTAAAGATCATGCATAGTATTTTTTAAGATAGAGCCCATTTCTAGGCTCCACCAAATCCATCCCTTCGTAATCCACTAACTCGTAGGTACCCTTCTCGAACACATGCTTGAGCACGTAAGGACCACGCCACATAGGATTGAACTTCCTTGCCCCCAAGGGTTCTTTCAATTGATCCAACAAAAGGACCAATTCTCCCTCACTAAACACTCTTGGACTCACAAAATTATCGTATTGGGCCTTCATGCGATGCTTATTAACCTCTAGAGTCACCAAGGCATCTCTACGCTGCTCATCGAGTTGCTCAAGGTGAACCAAACGCTCCTCCAAAGGTGAAGTGTCTGGTAAGAGTTCCATGGCTAACTTAAATGAAGGAATCTCATATTCAACCGGCAATATCAACTGCACTCCATGAACAACCTGATATGGATAAAAACCAGTGGCAGTCTTAACCGCAGTTCGATATTCCCACAAAGCCGGGTATAACATAATATGTCAATTTGTCTTGCTTTGTGCAATGGTTCATTGGAGAATGGACTTAAGTGACTTATTCACTGCTTCAACCTATCCATTTGCTTGAGGATAGAAAGAAGAGGAATGCTCTTGCTTTTACCCTATCTCAGATGCCAACTCTTCCATCATATGATTCTGAAAGTGCAAGCCATGGTCAGTGACAAGCTCTCTCGAAATCCCAAACCAAGTAATGATTTGGTTGAATATGAAGTGAGCGGTTGTCTCACCATCGGATTTTACAGTAGGCATTGCCTCTGCCCATTTTGTGAAGTAATCAACAACCACTATGATATGATGGTGCCCCCCAGCTGAAGTTGGGTTGCAATCCATAAAATCGAGGCCCCACTTGGTGAAGGGACTGGCAGTGATAATAGGGTGTAACGGAACAGTTTTTGAGCGCATATTACATGCGAACACCTGGCAAGGGTGGCACCTCTTGACTGCTTCAATACAATCCTTGAAGATCGAAGGCCAGAAATAACCCGCTCTCAAAATCTTTTGAGCTGTAGAAATCCCAGATAAATGGCCACCAGACGCACTACCTCAGCCTCATCATAAGTTAAACAACGTCATAAAATGGAATCTACTCCATGGCGGTACAAAGTATTTTCCACTATGAGGTAGTTCTTGGAGACATGATGTAACCGTCATTGTTGATCTCGCGAGACGTGAGTAGGGGTCCTCTGTGTTTGTAGATATACTATGATATCCCCATACCATGGGTTAGCCGTTGAGATTAATAAAATGTGTTCGCCAACGAACGTATCTTCACAAACCAACTCCTCAGCCTAGCTTAGAAAATCCGATATGAGCTCTGCAAAGATTAAATATTTCTTCAATTTTGCCGAAACAAACTCGAGATCAAACTCTTGCAGGATGACAATCCATTTATTGTACTTTCCCCCAATCATCCTACGTGGGAGGATGAATTGAAATGGATTGACATCGGCCACAACAATGGTCTGGCGAAGGAGAATATAATGTCTCAAACACTGCACTGCATGTATTGTAGCTAAGGCACGCTTCTCGACATGAGAATACCGAATATCTACGTCAATAAGGTTTCAGATCAGATAATATTTGACATGCTCCTGGAGCTCCTCATCCTCTTGAACCAAAAACATATGAATCGTCTCTAAAGATGCGGCCACATATAATACAAAATCACGGCTATAATTCGGAGGACTAATCACCGGGGTCGATGCTAGGGCTTGCTTAAGTGCATCAAAGGACTCTTGGGCTCGCTCATCCCATTCAAAGGGAGTATCCTTCTTCAAGAGACGCATGAAGCCTCTAGTCAAATTGGCAAAGTTGACAACAAATATTCGTAGGAAGTTTTCCATGCCTTGCAAACACTGAAGATGACGAATATTTCTCGAGGGAGACAACTGAAGTATTGCCTCAACCTTCAAAGGGTCGACTCTTATACCCTCTTTCAAAACGATGAATCCTAACAAACGACCTGAATTCACGCAAAAGATGCACTTATGAGTGTTTAATCTAACAACATAGTGCCGGCATCTTTCGAAAACCAATTTCAAGTGATAAGAATGACGCATCCTCATGCGAGAATGAGCAGTGAGGTCATCCAAAAATACTTCAATAATATAATTGAGATTGTGGAAGATCAAGGTCATCGCCCGCTGAAACGTAGCTCCGATGTTTTAAGGCCGAAAGGGATTTTTCGATATGAGAATGTTCCCCAAGGACAAATAAATGCGATCTTGTGTTGGTCCTTCGGTTTAATCTGGATCTAATTATACTCAAAAAATTTGTCCATGAAGGAGAACACCTCGCTACCTTCACACTCATCCAAAATCTGATCTATAAACAACGTGGGGAAGTTATCCTTAGGACATGCGTGATTTAAATCACCGAAATCAGTGCATATTCGGATCGCTCCCTGCTTCTTATCCACCGAAATGGGGTTTGAAACCCACTCCGTCAAGGGAATGGGATAGATGAAACTGGCTTTCAATAGCTTCTCTATCTCTCCCTTTATGGCGGGTGCTTTCCTAGGATTCACGGCGCATAAATGCTATCGAACAGGCTTAGCATTGGGGTAAGTATTAATCTCATGTTCGACAATCCGGGGGTCAATCCCTGGCATCTCATCATAATACCAAGAAAAAATATCATGGAATTCCTTGAATAACTCAATATACTCTCGAATCTCATCTTGGGAACAATCCACCCCAATGTAGACATTCTCAATTGTACCAGGATTGAGAGAAATGTTGATAGGAATAGTTGACAATATGTTCACCATGTTTCCATTAGCCATCGGACCAGGAGAGCTTAATGGAACCATAGGTCTACCAAATTTCTAACTAAGAATCTCCCTATAATCCTCATGCTCCAAACGGTCAAGCTTTGGAAGGAAATATGATCTATGATGAAGGTCCTCCCATGGTGGCTCAACTCCCGACATAGCCTCAATAATCGCTTCATCTGAAGGGAAAACCATATCAAGGTAGTCGTGGGCATGAGAAGACTGTACCGTCCATGCCGGAAGCACATAGGGGTCTTCCTCCTCCATCCATGAAGAGGAAGAACAAGGCTCTGTAGAAGACTCGATATTATCTTGGTAAGCTATCATAACTGCAGGCAACGGCACGCTCGTCTCGATGGCCTCACTCAAAGGACTCGGTGAAGGAAGAATCCAAGGATCTCCCATATGACTTGTGTGAAAAGGCACCGATCTCGTAGATGTGGAAGCACCACCAAAACTAGATCCTATCATGAGGACAGGTGTAGAACAACTAAAGGTTCCCATGAGAGAAGGATACATTACTACACCCACACTCCTAGTTGCCGGCTGGGAATGTTCAACTTTCGGAACCGAAGCTCCCGAAGATGTAGTAACAGGCGAATTCTTGAATGCCATTTGATCAATCGTTACAATCTTCCTGTTATGTTGAAATCATACAATGCGAAACACGAAAGACAGAATGACTTGCATACTATACATCCAGTTCCTTCCCAGTAAGAGATTGTAGTCAAGGGGTGCATCAACCACCTCAACCTCTATCGAAATGGTCTTCCCTCCCAAATGAACTTTAAGGGAAGGAAGGATGTTGTGCAGCCTAAATGATCTCCCATCAAAAGTAGTTAACATGGTCATAGATTTTGACAGCTCAGAAGAACCAAGACCCTTCCAACAAGACAAAGACATCACAGAAGCAGCAGCACCTTCGTCAATCACAGTATGCTTGACGGTCATATTCATACATTCTACATGTATCAAAAGGGACACATAGTAGGGCAAGCGAGGCTGATGTCCTGCGGTTTCAAATTTGATCACTGAGGAAGAATCGTCACCATTCACACCAATAACGGAAAGCAAAGCCTTTATTTGCGATGGACAACTCCGAAGCACTTCCAATGTAGACATCGCACAAGGAGTATGACCCAAGTCCTCGACAACAGAATAATTCTGGGAGGCTCGGGCATTTGGGTTATGCCTCGAACGCTTAAGTACCCCCTTAGGAATGCGAGGTGCAGCCTCAGGTTTATCCGCAGGTTTCTCAATGAGCAAAGGAGTTCCTGGTAGATCAGGTTCTTTTCCTGGGCTGGGTTGTGACGAAGTATAATCTTTCGCATGTGTCACAAATTTCACGGCACAGACCATATTAATGCACCCACGACCACTAGTCTCAGGTGGATCATCATCGCTAGATTGATCATGGGACTTCAAGTTCATATTCTGGTTATGCAGTAAAGGGTTCGTTAACATAGCTGGGCCCTGTGCTATGAACTTTGAAGCTTCATCCATCCTAGGGCACAAGTAAGTGAGGTGATCATCCTTACATAGCTTGGAAGGAAACTTAACCTTACGTTTAGTCTGCTTGTCCCCCCCAGCATTTTTATTGTTCTTGTCATTATTATTGGCATTTTCATTCTTATAACCACCCTTTTTATTATTATTGTTTTTACCCTTTTTTTTATTATGTCCGGGTTGCTGGTTACCCTTCTGGTCCAACGATTGCATAGCAAGTACGTTCACCATTTGAGCAGGCTGAGACGAAGCCGTAGCTTGTCCCAAGGCAGATTGGTTGATTGACAACTGAGCAACTTGTTTTGCAACCGAACCTGCAGGTTTCTTACTTGCACAACCCACAATGCCATCGGCATGTGGTTCAGGTTTGACCTTGGGATCAAAACTAGAAGGAGGAGCGTTGGGTATAATCTCATATAACAAACCGAACTGAGCATAGATCAAGTCTAGTTCCTGCACCCTAAAGATTTCTTGTTCCTCATTCTGCACTCCGGATGTGGAAACATCCTTCGCTATATACGGCAATAAAAATTTGAGGAACCACTCAAGAAGGAACTCCGATGGTATAAAGGCTTTAATTAATCTCTTCCATCTACGCCACTCCTGAATATGATCAAAAATATGGGTGGCTTTATCTTGCTGAAATGTTGACAAGAGTTCAGTACCAACATCATAGCGCACTAGTAGCTGGAAGTGATTAAGGAAAGTCATCGCAAGGTCATCGAACAAGGTAAAGGCACCCCTAGGTAACTCTATATACCATTTTGCCGCAGGCTATGTAAGGGTGTGTTGAAATAGTCTCAAATAGACTGAATCCTTATGTAATGAATTCGAAGAGCACCATAGGTGGAATGTCGTAACGTGTTCGCTTGGATTCTCTCCTGGTTTTCCTTCGAACTTAGGTATATCCAAAGGAAGCTTGGTAGGGACAGCCGGCCAAGCCGGGTCATGAGCCACAGGATTGTTCGTAAGTCTTGATAAGTCAGGTAAATTGAGTGTTGTGAGGAAAGGGAGCCTAGGATGATGAGGTCTATGGACCACTCCTTGGTTCATATAGGATTGATTACCACCATGACCTTGGCCATAGTGACCTCCTCCTGTATGACCCATATAGGGTGGCGTGGAAGCACCATAATGAGGTGGACCTTGACTAGTGGGAGCTACAAAGCCATAATTAGGAGAATAAGCAGGTTGTGAATACCCACCTCCGTAAGGTGAAGAAACCTGTCCAAACTGCGTCCCATAATAGGGTCCATAGTTCATTGCTTGCGATGCCCCATGAGACACTCCATAGGTAGGTACATACGTTCTAGAAGTAGGAATATACATACCAGAAGTAGGGATATATGTCATGGAAGTAGCAATCTGACCTCTAGAAACATGAACATAACCCCCCGAAACCACGGGCGGTATGTAGGCTTGAGACTCAATTGGTCTAGTAATCGCAGTATGGATCTGACTCGTAGCTATGTGCTGACTTGAAGGACCACGTGAGTAAGGTGGAGGGTTTACATTTGAAGAACTCGGAAGTGAGGATGAAGGAATATCTGTAAGAAGATATGTACTAGTGCCTATCGTCACTTGTCTAGAACCTGGTATCCCTATGGGATCACTAACTCTAGACCTAGGAGGTATATAAGATGTAGCTTCCACCGCTGGGATGGAAGGTGCAATGTGACTAGTCCTCCCAAACATCTCCACAAGGTAAGGCATGGGATTTCCCCCAGGCATAGTGTTAGGCTCGAAGTCGGATTCGACATTAAATGCCAAATCATGCATAGGAAAACCAGTCGTAGCATAACCACTGTAGCTAGTGCTGACAGGTTCAAAGTGAGTCTCGGTGTCTTCCGGCATGCCATACCGGTAATGTGTCAATGAGGGGTCAGCCCTAGAATGAATAGGTCTATCATGCATGGCTCCTATCTCAGAAATCACAGGTCCTAACTCAGTTAGGTCGGGTGAAGGATCGTAAGTAGGAGTAAAATCCTCATTGTCAACACGAATGGGAGGAGGAAGTGTCTCAGATGTATCTTCTGAATGGTCTCCCATGGTGTGTGAATCAATGTGTGATGTATTCTACCTGGACTATCTAGGTCCCTCTCCCAAAGGAGGAGGATCAGTAGTAGGCGGAAGTACTGCTAAATGACGAGAACGGTGCGGAACCGCACCCGAATCCACAATGACTCAAAAAATAGCAAAGACTCTCTATTTATGTCAACCCTAGGCCAACTAGCGTGCACAGAGCAATCACTAATAAAATCTAAATCCAAATGCAAGCAAACAAGGGCTGGATAAGTGAGCTCCCGAATGTGGCTGGTATGTCTCACCTAGGAGAGGCTTGGGAGGCCCTTGTCACCACAAGTGGAGGTACATAACCAATTATTGTGGCCCTCAGCTTCAATGTGTAAAGCGACTGTGCTTTTCGACCCCAACCTAGCCGGGACACATGAAAAATAACCTCTACAAGTACCCCCTCGATATCTTAGGTAAGGTCACTAAGGTCACCTCAATATAATCAAAGCTCAGGTGGACAGTCATAGGAGGGATTGACCGTATGGGCAGGGTAGCAAATCCTAGAACTCTTGAAAGAGCCCCCAGATACGAATACAATCCTGGCTATATCACCGGTGCTACAAAGTTATCGACCAGGGGTCATACCAATCAACAACTGCTCACACTGCCTCGTGCTTAACTCCCTTTTGAGAGGAGGATCCTAAGAACGATGGTTATACCAAGGATTTCACACACTCCCTCGACATACACCTAGTTGTTGTTGTTTAGTGATCTTGGAGAATTGACTTACAATGAACTATTCCAAGATCCTAAAACCTAAGCTTGTTGGTGCACCCTAGAAAAGAAAAGAGTGTAATTCATTTTATTTAGCGTTGATTTTAGTTGGATTTATTAATCAAAAATAGGATATGGTCGTGCAACTAATGGTGTTATGACACAACAAGAAGCAAAATGCACACCTAACAATCAATGCAAATGCATTGTGTCCATGAAAACAGGGTATGTGTACTACGTGTAATGCACAATTTCTTCTTCAAATGCTGAATGCAAATTTCCCTATATGAAGTCCTAACTATTAATCCAAAGCAAATCTAGATCTAGTGCAAGTACATTGCAAAGTGCAAAATGCTATGCATGATGATAAGCAAATGTTTTTGGATTTTTTGAAAATAAAGAGATACAAAAAGCAAAAGAATGATTCTACCAACCCTAGACTCTGCAAGCACACATAAACAGCATTCCAGCAAAGCACTAAGGTAAAAGGACTCTAATGCACTAATCTCAATCAAACAATCAAAGATGCCATGACAAGAACTTTCCTAAAAGAAAAAATTTAGGCTAAAAAAAAACGTTTCTGGTCAGAAACACAGGTAGTAACAGACTCAGGTAGTGCCAAAGGAGATTCAGCAACTAACAGAATTCACCCAGCAATCCACTATCTTCAAAAAAAAGGTAAAAACTAGGGTATACGGGACTGTGCACAGTAAACCCACGTGTATACGTGGAAATCACAGAGAAAAACATGTGTATACGCGACTGTAAGACAAAAACCCGCGTATAGGAAGAAAAATAT
The DNA here is from genome assembly GCA_001517045.1 of Pseudotsuga menziesii. NCBI lineage: Eukaryota > Viridiplantae > Streptophyta > Pinopsida > Pinales > Pinaceae > Pseudotsuga > Pseudotsuga menziesii. Next base: position 151,586 of record LPNX010200608.1, read on the forward strand.
GCACAAATCCAAGGCAAACAGACAGGTTGAGACTAAGTTTACACCAATCAGGCTCTACCAGGCATACATGCCCCCATACCCGACACAGAAACAAGAGAGAGAGAGAGCAATTCAAATACATTGAATGCTAAGAAACCAACTCCCAAAAGACAACTACTAGGAACTCCACAGTAGAGTCGCCAATTCTGTTACGGAGAGAAATTCCTATGGCTTGGGTTACCACAATAGACAACTAGACTCAAGAAATCAATCTTTCCCAATATGCAATAGAAATAAAAAAATCTAACACTAAAGGATCGAGCCTCATACCTTATTTCAGACGGTTGAAGTAGATCCCCGTTGAGCTTTCCAATATTTAGCTTGAATTGCTATAACACTTCCTCAACAACAAGTAAACAATACAAGCATATTATATTTCATGGTGTTAGATCTATTCTAGCATATATAATCAATAATGTAAAAGCATTTAACATATTCCAATGGATACAATATTCATTCAAATACACATTACTGGACAGGAAAAGATATTTCTATTAATATGAATTAGAGATTACAAGTGACAACCTCTGACGGCACGTCTGTGAATCGGAGAAACTGAATCCCCCACTTCGGCCTCCACCGCCTCAATCCTCCATCACTCAGATAGAAATCTTACTAGCAAAAGGAAAGCTTGGGAAGAACACAACAATGCTCTAAGGGACAAAGGGATGCACACTCAAGCATAAGTTATGGCAACAATGGACTATAGTTTCGTTACTCTCAATTCTCGCTTCTGCTTTCAATGTACCAAGGGGTTCCTTATATATCTTTTCAAAGGGATATTGGAAGGTCGAATCCGTGCGATCTCAAGGCATATGGAAGGACAGGAGTCATATGAGTCAGATCCAAGTCAAGGAAAACTCTAAAAGGATTTGGATTATGCACACATCCTGATGTACGTGACTATAGGGGTCAGATCCACGTATGTACGCGGTTATCGGGGAAAAATCCGTGTATATCACTTTTCTTATGTTTTTAGGGATGATCAAGGACACATCAAAAGACAAAAAGTGGTCCATAGGGGCTAATGAGTCTGCAGCGGGACATGGGAAGGCCATACAATGTGTGATTCACCTAGTGTGGTGAAATCCACTATAACAATTACCACAAAAGGTTGGAAGGGAGCAGATGAACAAGCCAAAGCTGATGAAGAAGCAAGGAATGGAAATGAGGAAGCCCAAAGGATGGCACAAGAAGCTGCAGGGTGGTTGGACATAGAAGAGGAAGAGAAAAGAAAAGCTGCGCAAGAGGCAGCTAGAAAAGCAGAGGAAGATGCAAGGAAAGAAGAAGAAGAAAAGAAAAAGAAGCTCGATGAGGAGCTACATAAACAAGAAGCAGAGAGGCTAAAGTTGATGCAGACAGAGACATAACAACCAACCTCTGACACAGCTAGAAGATAGACCCAAGACAAGGAGAACCTCGAGGTTTAAGACCCACAAGTACTGACCGCTAGCACACCTGGACAGTCTGTGGTCCCTACAATGAAGCTGGTCCCCTTTGAACAGAAGAAATGGGAAGAAATACCTAATTTTAACGCTATTTTCTATGATAAGGAGACAAAGAGGATAGTGAAGAGAATAGAAAGGAAGATTGAAACAGGAGGCCTGCTCGAGAAAATGATAACGGATACACCTGTTGTACTTGGAACAGACCGAGATCCAAGGTTCACCATTAGAGCCGGAGCTGCACTGATTCATGCTTCAAAAGATAATATGGACAAGATTATGATAGACTTGGAGCAATCCAAGAAGTTCTTTGCTCAACTGAAAGACACATAGAGAAAGGAGAGATAGGAAAGTAATAGGCTAAAGAGGAAATATGAGGACATGAGAAAGGAGATGAGGTCTTCAAAAGATGAACTGTAGCTCCTCCAAGTAGAGAGACAAGCTAATGAAATTGCACAAGAAGTGTCTGGAGAAAGTGCAGTAGGAGTATCAAGAGCTAATGGTGGAGAAGGAATAGCTACTGGGAAGAATAGAAGACTTAGAGCTGCAAAAAACCACCTGGGAGGAAAACGAGAAGCAAGTTCAAGAACAAGAGAAGAAACTTCAAGAGCATATCTCTTCTCTAAAAATAGCTTTAGAGGCAGCAAAAAAGCAGCAGGTCAATCTCCAACCCTTCAAAGAGCATGTGCTGGCACAAAAGGCCAAGATGCTGTAGCTGCAAACTGCCATAGAAGAAGAGAGATGCAAAGTTTTGCAAATAGACAGCCGATTAGAGGAAATTCTGAAGACTTCTTCTTATTTTGTTGATAGATCTCAGGATGTCCTGGAAGTCTTGATAGAAAGAATGACAAGGCTGGAAAATAATGAAGAAACTCCAGCAGAGCTGCCATCAAAGGATCAATAGGCCCTCAAGCAGGATTATGACTAATTAGAGTTTGCTATAAACACCGCAGAGGATTTCAAATGAGTCGTTAAAAAGATGAAAGGAACATGCACAGAGTTCTTTAGAAGGCTCCTGGTTACCTATAACCGGTGTCAAGTAGAGGAAGAGGAGAGGCTAGATGTTTTCCTGGACCACAACTCATTTGTGGAGATGTTACAGATGAGGTATCAAGAGGAAGAAGCAGAGTTACAGCATATTAAATCCCTCGATGATCAGATCTTAAGGAGTGAAGTAGATCATTCCGCCATCAGTGTGCATTTATTGGAGGATCAACTTCATCTGAGTGCAGCCAGGATTGAGTCCATAAAGAATCGGGCGATGAAGTTTGAGATAAACATCTAGTTTTTGGAGCCTTGTGCGTTTGAAGGAATTGCCTCGGAGGCTTTGTTGTGGATGAAATTTCTGGATACCCAAGTGGGGCCCTCTTCGTGAATGATCATTCACTTGTGTAACATATAACGATTTTGTAATCATTGGAGGAAATTTTTGGGAGGTGAAAAATTGGGAAGCCCAAGGTTTATTTGTGGGAAGCCCAATAGTCTCATCTTTTTGTATAAATATAGGAGACTTAAAGGAAAAAAAGACTTTTTCCAGTTAGACATGAAAAGCGATATTGTAAGAAGAATTACTTTTTCTTGCAATAAAGAATTATTGTTTTCCTTTTGGAGAAAGAGTGGTGGGACTTTCAAAAGTTATGCTGTGGATGGTGGAAAGATGAACTATTTTGTTTTTCTAGCTTTTTGTCCATTAATCATGAGATCGTTCTAACTCTTAGAGCCTATGTTCTTGTTTAACTAATTTCTGGTTTATTTTTTAGAATTACCACCATGAGTAATGCATGTTGTTCATAAACAATTGGCTATTTGATTGTCTAAATATTTTTAATCATTCATGTGTTATAGGAAGGAATATCAGCCATCTGGAATTTCTTTTTATAATTCATGCAATTTACGAATTACTCATAAATAAGTTACAATTTGGCTCCCCGGGGATAGATAGATAGATAGATAGATAGATAGTTTTACTTTCATGCTGCATATGTGATTCGAATGCTTGTGAGTTATAAGATGAGAGGTAAGAACCTGCACATCACGTTGTGACTACTCCCTACATCCTTATCACCCCGCATTGTTAATTAGGCATGTGCATATCATACATTAAGTCAAAAATACAAAAATTACACGGTGGATCGGGCCACAATGAGTAAAACCTTTGTTTTTGTTACTTCACCTATGGTAGCTGGACCGCAAACCGGACAAATTCCCTATACCAAACAGTCACGGGCTAGTTGGGAACGTTGACTAGGGAGAATCCCTTGCTGTTGTTGCCTGCAAATTTCCAGGCCTCAACAAGTGGTCATGGAACAAGCTATTTGTTGAAATATTGTAACTTCGAAAAATATTCTATATGTCTTTTTTGTGGTCCCCGATGTTCCTACTTGGAGAATCACTTGTATTTCTTTATACCCCAATGTTTCTAATCAAAAGAACTAATAAGATTCATGAGGAAGTCCCCTCCATTGTAAGTCAGTTCATTAGTACCTCAGTTGTGGTTACTCGAGCCTAGAAGATTAGATTAGGATTACTCGAGCCTACATAACTGAAGTAATTATTAAGTGAATGAAAGAATATAAATAGAGGTGAGGTGCTTCTCATTCGAGACACACAAACTCACTTTTGTAGCGCATGAAAGAGAGAGAGAGAGAAAGAGCTATGGCTGGAGAAGAAGGAGGATCAGTCTTTTGGGTTTCACCTTTTATCTTTTTGGGGCATCGATATTGAAGAAGTGTTTGCTAGGTTTTTCCCTTTAGGGTTTTCATAGGATAATAATGTGTTGTTCTTGTGATACTGTTTCTTTCATTTATCTTATTTATATGATTTTGTTACGAAATTGAAATTAAGTGCTGATGATATAGCTTAGAATATGGAATTTTAACACTATTCTCGAGAATTTCTCAATGAACTTTCGATAATATCCATATGATCCCAAAAATGATCTAATGTCGGTGACACTAGTCGGGGTAGGACAATCTTCTATGGATTTAATATTTTTTGGGTCCACATCTATCCCTATCTCAGATATGATGTGACCTAAGTACAATTTATGTGGTTTGTAAAAATCACATTTACTAAACTTGGCATAGAGTTGGTGTTACCGTAACACCTGTAGCACTATGTAGAGGTGTTCCTCATGCTCCACTTTACTCGTAGAGTAAACTAGGATCTCATCTATAAATACCAACACAAATTTATCCAAATATTTATGGAATATAGTGTTCATCATACACATAAAGTTCACAGGTGCATTCGTCAACCTGAACGACATTACTACAAACTCGAAGTGACCATACCTCATACGAAAGGTGGTTTTGTGGATAACCTCATCGTGAATCTGTACCTGATGGCACCCATATCACTGGTCAATCTTTGAAAATATCTTGGCTCCTCCTACTTGATCGAACAAGTCATCGATCCTAGGGAGTGGGTATCAGTTCTTGATAATCATTTTCTAAAGATGACAATAATCGATGCACATCCGCATCGTACCATTTTTCTTGTTTACAAAAAGTATCAGTGCTCCCCAAGGCGACACACTTGGTTGGATATATCCTTTCTCTATCAATTCCTGCAACTGCAATTTTAGTTCAACAAACTCTATTGCACTCATGCACTAAGGGGATTTCAAAGCCGTAACTGATCTCGGTATTAGTTCTATGGAAAATTATAGGTCTCGTTTCAGAGGTAATCCTTGGATTTCCTCAGGAAATATGTCCTTAAAATATAAAAGAACTAGAAATTTCTCTATGTTTTGTTATCTATCAGCTTCTCTGTCTTGGATGTTTTATGCAAATAGCTTGCAAACTTTCCTAATGCACTTCTTTGCGTGTAAAAAATATATCTTCCTTACAAAAACTTTCTTCAATATGCTTTGAATCTTTACTTGATTCCCTTGGCTATTTGTACGCACGAATGATTTGTGTAAGCAATCGAGCATGACATGGTTTTGTTCCATCTAGTCCATGTCGATAAGTATATGATATGATCCTAAGGGTAGAATGTTCATGTTTACTTCAGTAGGAAAACCATTGAGGTTTACCTCACAATTGTTAATTATTTCCAAATAATTTTGTTTTATACCTATGGCTAATTGCTCCAGCCAAGGTTTATCATGTTTAACTTTTCCTAGTTTGCATACATCAACAATTTTAGGTGATACATAGCTTCAGAAATATCTCAAGTCAATCAGTATTGAAATAGAAGTGTTTAAGATCTTACCTTCTATCTCAACCATAGTATCCTAATGGTCTTCGTTTCGGCCATCCAAGGATGCATAAATCCATGGTGTTTCATCTATGTCCTCTACCATTGGTTCCTCATGTATGTTTTAAAAGACCCCATTGGTATTATTCCTACAGTCCTAGGCATAATAAGGCCCTTAGAATTTAGAGCATTTAACTTGTAGTGGAGAAACATTGGCTCCCCCATTTGTTGCTGGCTTGTTAGCATTTGGAGCTGGTACATATGGATTTGTACCTGATTTGTTGAAGTTCTTGTTGGATAGAAAAATATTGTTGTTATGTTTTCTGTAGGGTGGCGGGATAAATCCCAGTTTGTGGTTATTGGAGAATGTCTTAAACATGTCTCTACTTATGTTAAGGTTATCTTTCCTCAATTGTCCATGCTTGTAGAAAATCCTAGCTTTATGTAAGGTGGTGTCAAATGTTTTAGGCATGTCAAGTTCAATCCTCTATCAAAATTTGGGAGGAAAAAATCCTAAAAATTGTTGTATTTTTACTTTATCATCCTTGATGTGGGGTGCATAATGCAATAGATCCAAAAATATTTTAATAAAATCATCCATAGTCATGAATCCCATACATAACTCTTGAAACTTTATCAATTTTTTGTTAAAGAACCTCTCTGACATGTATTTCTCTTGGAAAATCTTGCGAAATTTACTCCATCGTATTTCTGTTAACTCATCTTTCTTGGTATGCTTCAAGTTTCTCCACCATCTAGATACTTTTCCATTTAAGTTATAGATGGTTAGACAAGCTTTCATCTTGCTAGAGTAGTTATGAACTCGGAAATATTTTCTCATTCCCAACAACCACCCTTCCGCTTTTTCCCACATATTCATCTCTCCTTCATAGGTTGGGTCTTTTATTTTTCAAAACTCTCCCTGAAGATTGCCATCATTTCTCAGTTTATTTTTAGATGGGGAAAGAGAATCATCACTAGAAATAGTATGTTAATCTTTTTCTAGAGTTTCATAGGTATGCTCTTCTTTCCCTTCTTCTCTTGGGATGCTGGCCCATTTATGATAAAATTCTTTCTTGAACCTGTTTGTGGAATGAGTGGGTTTTCCCTACGGGATTCCTCCTGTCATTTTTTGTAGCAATGGTTCATTAATTGATTGATGTTCTTTTCTTTCATTCAAATTATCATCTATGAAACTCTGCAAGTCTGCTGGGAGACTTTGTATGGTTTTAATTGGATTGGGATTGAGTTCCACCACCATTTCTGCTTCCTGGGTGAGGGTATTCAACTTCCCTTTTTGGTTGTTATCTTCTTCAATGTTCATGATCTGCACTTGTTCTTTTAAGATCCTGTAATTGAAAATTTTTAATAACACAAATTTTTTTTGTGCATTAACAAAATTTAAAAACGTACATTATTTTTCTTGTAACGAATGTATGGTACACCCATTTGGTCTCTTAGTGTTGAAATTGGACTCTGATACCACTTGTAATGTCCCCCAAATTTGATTTTTTTTATTAGGTTAGCTATTTATTGTCTAAGCTGTACATTACATAACTATGTGGAATGTGTCGTATTGTAATATCCCAAATTTTGGACCTAACACTTATAGGCATGAACCTATTGATTATGAAGTTATCTTGATATTTTATTTTGATATATTGGATCGAATACCCCACTCTATATGAACATGATGATTTTTTTTTTATATTGGGCATAAGCCAATTATTGATGATATATATATATATATATATGCTTGTTTGTGTTGGGCATGGACCCTGAAGAAAATGATTGATGAGATGTATTGTGTTGAACGAGGAGCTATGGAGCACGTAGGTAATGAATGTTTTGTGTTGAGCGAGGAGCTCTGGAGCACATGGGTAATTAATATTTTTTGTTTAGCAAGAATCTCTGAAGCACATGACTACTTACATTTGTGTTGGGCATAGGCCCTAGAGCCTTCCATGTTGATGTTGAGCATAAGCTCTAGAGCATCAAATCCTTGGCCATTGTATCCCTAGGTGTATAGTACAAGTACATCTTAGCATTAGTGTTGAGCGAAGAGATATGGAATTGCACTAAGTTTGTAACTCCTTGTTTAAGCATTGATTATGGGCTCTAGTAAGCACCAGGTGCTGCAGAAAAGAATTTAACAATTTCCAAGTGAAAACGACTCAAGAAAAATATTGATTTCATCAGAGTTATTTATAAGTGATGAAATGAAATTTCAAATTTCTGTATTCTCTTCAAGTACTGAAGAACTACCATGTTATACGAGGGAATCCAACCTGCAAGGATATTTAGAGTTTCCTATCCTAGTAGACCTAATCATTTACCTATTTGACCTTATTGAAGAAGTGTCATAAATCTAAGGACCATGGTATATGATGCCCAAAGATAAATGTTAACAAATGTTATATTATTATGTATTTTAAACATGGTATGTATAAAGAATAAATATAGTAATAATATTAATGATGAAATGAAGAATGAAAAAATACATCCATTATTATTTATTATTAAAAGATAATAAATAGTACAATACCTACAAAAGTCTAATTAGGAACTAGTTGAAAGTTCCAAAGTTAAAGTATTAAAAATTACCCAAAATTAATTAAAAAGGGTTAAATAAAGAAATCAAAGTTTCTTGATTTAACTGTCTCTTTGACTTAAAAGACTGTCTATAAAGTCTCAAGTCAAGGAAAGGCTTAGAGTGCCAATCTATTTTTTTGGAGTCATTGTTCTGCCTATTTTTCTCTCAAGTAAATTCTTGGAGAACATTTTTGTGAAAGGAAAAAGGAGAAATGATCTATAACTGAAATACCAGATAGGAAACCCTACCTTAGGATCTCCAAACTACTTTCATGTTGGATTCTAGCTTGAGGGGATCCAGATTTAAGCAAGGAATGGTTCAGGGTTATGGTTGGGTGGAACATGGTAGTTCCCAAGTGATTTGGTCATCTAATACGGAGGTCAGATCTGTCTATGAATTGTTAATGCTAGTTATTTGAGTGTGCAGGTTTAGCCATCATAGAAGCTTCAGATTACAGGCATGAGATCCTATACTGCCTATTATTTTTTTCTAGAATAAAATATGATTGAATTAGGAAAGGGTTCACATTATATGTTCTAACCCTATGTGTTTTATTTCTTTTTAAATCTTATAGGATTTATATTTTAAATTATAAACCTACATTGTACTTTACTGGTTATCCTAGATTTATCCAGGGTTACTGATTTAGTTTACTTCTACAAGTTTTAACTCATTTATAAATGCTTATCAAGGGTTTTGCACCGTAGTTTTATTCCTATATTACTTTTACTATTGAAACCGTGTTAATTGCAAACTAGGTTTTATTATAGATCTATTACATATCAGTTCTTTGGCCTATATACTCTACTAACCGATTTAATTTGTTAGCAGAGCCATGTTTGAATAATTACTAGTTCATATCTATGCTTCCATTAAAACCTAGATTTAATTTAGTATCATCTACTTCTAATAACAAGAAAACTAACTAAGAATACTATTGGTATATAACAAGTAAACTATTGGTGGATATATATATATATACTAACAATTATAAAATAGAGTTATAAGTTATGAGCACCATATTAAATCTAAGAAAAAAAATGAGAGAAGACCTTTCAAAATCTGCATAACTAAATATATGCTAAATACCAAACCATTTCCATTAAAATAACATCATCATAAGAAAATAAATAGAGCAAGTATTGAGACCATTCATTGGTCTAAAGATCAAGTTCCTTTTTCTACATTAAATCCACAACTCTATAATATTATAAAAATGCAACATACGAATCGCATCCATAAGTTATATGGCCCGAATAAAATCCACATTATAAGTTATACGCAATAATCATATAAATAATGCCTTCCTTAGTGTCATATAAACAATTAAAACCATGTAATTACATTAAGGTCACAGGAACGAATTCTGTAGACAACCATTGCCATTTTCACTTACATAAAATATGATGCCCTTTGTATTAACATCTACTGTAAACATTAATACACAGGAACCAATTTATAAACCTCATCATAATATTATAAATAGATCAAGCAATTACACAAGATATGGTAGTAATCGAATCATGTGGGCACTTAATCCCCAAATTGCAACTGTCCATATATTACAACCCGTTGTATGAACAACGACCAGGATTCGAATCTTGTAGAGTCGTTCTACATTTATCAAGGCCATGCTATACACAAAGTGTATGTGGGTTGTAACATTAAAATAAATTCACTACAACGAGGTTGTCAGAACCTCATACTTTTGCACAACATGTTGGATCCCTAGCCCCATCAATAAAATATACAATCAACTAACAAAACCATTTTTTTTAATGCATGGAAAATATGTCAATGGAAACCTACAATAAGGTTTTTGGCAACGCACGGTTTTATACCCACGGCCGTAATACTTGCCATATGTTACACATTATCAATTAACACAGTAAAATTATACACCCATCTAAGCTTTTACAATAGCCATGGAGAGTGCTCATGGCATACATGGCATGGCCGCAAACCATACGCTGTCAAAATATTACAGCTAATATAATAAACAAAAGAATTTATACATGGACTATCCATGAAGGAGAATGGCACATAAAACCCAAGTGTAATAACATCAAATACAATATAAATTTATATGAATAGTAATTACACAATCATAGTCAAGTTTACATAGTCAAGTTCCATCGGCCATGGCACCATTGCAAGCTATGGTGTTTCCACTATGTACAAAAGATAATTCAAAACCCTGAAATTTCATTAACATAATTTATACACAAATCCTTCGAAGGAACTAAGTTTCTCTCCACAACCAATCTTCATAATATTTATAAAAAACCCAAGTCCTTATAAAATAGACCCAAAGTCCAACGTTTTCCCATAACTTTAACCCCAACCACGATAAGCTAGAAACCTAGTCTTAAAGCCAAGGGATTGCGAGTATCAACTTGATAAGCAGGCTTACCATAATGGTAATGCTAACCCATCACTCACAATCATGCTACGACCCTTACAAATCCTTGTCGCGCTGTCACCTACAAACACAAAATATTCGATGGATGAGAAGTATGATATCCTAAGAAAACAAACAAACAAACAACAATAATGTGAAACCAACAAATCCATGCCTTGGTTAACCTGGAAGTCACCTTCACCCACTGCGCAAAGCTGAGACCAAACAACCAACAAACAAAAAATAATAATAATCCCATCATGGATCCAAACCCTATGTTGAGGCTGTCACAACCTCCAATATGCATTAATGGGTCCACTCTGGTGTCCATTTTTAGTGATAAAACCCATATCTCTATAGTTTGTAAATGACAGAATATCGTTTGCTACCTTTTCTATTGCATAGTGTTAAAACCCCAATGTGTAATGTTTAGATCATGTTATATATCCACCACTCCAAAGTCTAATGCAGGGTATAAAGTGTTATATGCGTCGTGTACAATAGACTCTAAGACTTTAAGCTTTGCTTATCATTTTCCCTAGGCAATAAGCTTAGAACAATGGCATATGAAATATGCCATGGTAAACTTTGTTTTCATAAATTCAAAGATTCGGTCTTTAACCGACATTTGTAAACCTATCAGAAGTAAAAAAATACATGTTAATACTTTTAATAAGATAAACATGAAATACATAGGTTAAGATATGAACAAATCGATCAGTAACATATAATGAATAATAAGTGCCACTTAGATAATCAGTCTAGGTCTTAAAAGGAATAATCGTGTTAATTAACTTGTCACTAAACCAAGTCTATACTGAGCGAGAATAAAAATCGGTAGGTGTTGCTAGCCGTGAGGGTAAGCACACCCGCACGTAAACAAGTTAAGAGTTCCTTAGTTCAAACTGAACTATGTAATCCCACTAGACAAGTAGAAACTTTACGTCTCAGTTAGTTACATCGGAGAACTAGCCCTACCACTCCGCCCACTTTGGTCCCAAGAACAAATTTAAGTTAGAATATGTACATAATAAGTAAACTCATGTTGATAGTAAAGAAGTACATAATCAAAGCAGCTACACATACACAACAATGCATACACATGAGAATAGCTTACTAATCATATTTATGACATCATAATGTAAAATACAGTAACAAACATAACTGAAAGAAAGAAGTTAAAACGTAAGAACAACTTATGATAAATAAGTGGTACATTTAGTGTATGTTATATTCCAAAAGTCCAATAACTTCCATGCCTAGGTAATTTATATTGGCTCGATAAAAAAAATATTTTCAATTTTTGGGGACATTACACGTACTTTGTTTAATGTGCTGTATTGTCGTAAGTTGTTCTTACGTCCTGCTTCTATATTTTCAGATGTGGTTATTGATGTAATGCTTATATTGTTGTGATGTTGATTACTATCTTGTTCGATGGTTACACATTTATATGTATGTTAGTTATTTCGATTGTATATTTAGTGGTTATAAAGTTCGATTACTATTGTATAAACAATTCTGAGTTAACTTGTTATTGAAAAAGGGGTGGAGTGGAGAGACTTGTTTCCCTTGTAAACACCTGAGAGGTAATTGTTTCTACTTGTTACATTGAGGATTACTTAGTTGTCATTGAAATAATAAATTTATTTCCTTGTCATGTGTAGGTGCACTTGACGATAGAAAGTGCTTGTAGAAGCTCAACAAGACATACTTCCTGTTTGTCACTAACGCTCAGCTTGGATGATGAGGGACTTACAGTCCTATCCTAGTGATGACTATAACTGTTGTTAGTTGATATTTACACAAGGCTGGATGTTTCACTAGACTTTCCTATACGAGTTACCATTATTGTTGTTACGGACTTTACGACAATGTTTTAATTACTATTGCATATATTATTTACAATGTACATGTTTTATATGGTATTAACACTTGGTATCTTGGTTTGTATTTTCATATGGTCTTGGTGTATTAATTTAAAACCTTACAATATCCCTTCCATGGAATATTTCATATGCCATGGACCATGGCTTAACCCTATGTCTTCGATGAACATATTACATGGCATGTTGATTAAAAATGGCTCTTTGTTAAAGGGTTCCATAAACTATATGCTATGGATTTTTATTTATGTCGTTGGAGGCCAGGGTGGCCACATTAATGCACATTGGAATGGGCGGGCATCAAGCTTAGGTATTGGGCTCTTGTGTTGGGTTGGTTCATTCGCAGCATGGATGCGTGAGATTTTCCTCTACGTTGTGTGGTGGCGTGAAGCTCGGGAGGCTGGTTGCATGGGAAGGTGCGTATCTACTCTATTTTAACAACATTGTTTTGTTTGTTTAATTGTGTTTCAATGTGTACTCCTCATGGTGGTAATTTTCTTGTGTTGGGGTTTGAAGGGTATGAAGAAATCGTGGGTCATGGGTCACCTAGAAGGCATCACCATACCCTATACGGGTAACTCGTTTTGTATAAGTCTAAAAATTGTCCCTCTCTTGTGTTGTTTTTGTGATAGATTTAAATCCCATTGTGGGTTTGAATGTATGGCTCTGGTTTTAATGACCATGAAATAGAAGGGACTATTTGTAAAATAACATGTGTTAACATCAGAGATGCGTCCAAGACTTGGGGTTTAAGTTGGGGTTTTAGTGCCTTTGGGTCAGGACTTAATGTATTCAAGTTTTTTTTCTTAAGGATGCTCTGCGTAGTATTAATTCCTTGGTGATCATTCTGAGTCTCTGCAAAATGTAAATGTGTTTATGTGGGTTACAGTGACAGCACCATTGCTTGCAATGGCGCAAGGTTGGGGTTATATGACTGTGTAATTTCTTACATGGTTTTAGTGGATGATATGTACAACATTTATACTCTAAGTATGTTTATTGGTTGTTTATTTACATCATTTTCATACTGTCGAATCGTAGGTATAATTCATATTCTTTGGCATTAGTTTGACTCTGTGTGATTCGAAATTCTAGGTTTGAGTTCTTTATGGATTTGTTAACTATGGTGGTTGGTATTTGGAGCCATACCATAGATGGAAATGGCATTCCTACCATTAGAGATGCGACTATGTGTTGGTTAAATGACTTATCATTTTTATTTTTGATTTGTGGTTAATGAATGCTCTAAGTATAAGATCCATGGATGTGGATGTAACCCTTCAATGTGTGTCATTTCTATTCGCATAGCATTGATAGGGTTGTAGTGTTGGTGTTAATGTTTAAATTTTTGGTTTTTTTTAAAGGGTCTAGGGCCATGTAATAGTGACAATGTGTAAATTTATTTGGGTCTTTCAACCTGTGTGTAGAGATTAGATATAAATGATTTATGGCCTGTGTATTTATAATAGCGTGGTTTAATAGTTGAAAATGATACAAAGTGTTGTAGAAATAATAATGAATCCTACAGGATTCAATATGGTGACTTGTAAATAAAAGGACTCAACAAGAATTGATCCTATGTCGCTAGGGTTGCAAATGCTTATAAATGTATGGGTTTGTTTAGGCATTAATGCCTACATTAATTGATCCTGTGACATATGTTTATTTATACTATGTTTTAAAAGATTTTTGTGCATAGGATTATGTTTGATTTTATTATTAAAGAGATGGATGTATGTTGATTTTCGTAGATGTAGTTGGTATATTAATTATGTGGTTTTGTTTATTACTTCAGACCAGTAGATGGTCTTGATAGTTGGACTGTTTTTGCTTTTTGATTTGTTACTTGATTATGGTTATATTTATATTTAAATAATAGAATGATTTGTTTCCTTAAGTTATACTATACTTTAATTAAATATGTTTTATAATTATGATTTGTTTATAGTTTGTATCTAATTAGTCCTTTTTCTCCTAAATATAATTATACTAACAATATGAAATCTTCTAGTAGAGTCCATAGGTGAAATAAACCTATAGAATCTCTTTAGAGTAATTTATAGATCTTAGGTGAAACAAATTTAAGCTATGAAATAAATGAAAAGTATAGAAAAAATAATCCCTAAATAATTCTTAGACAAGAAATAATTTCAGACATAGTGTTAAAAATATAACATAAACCCTTAAATATTCTAACGGGATATAATTTCAGACATAGGGTTAGAAATATAACATAAATCCTTAATTATTCTAACAATAAGTATACTCGATAATGGAATGGAAAAACATCAAGAACCTCATACTTGTATGGTGAAGCTATCCCAATGGCTAAAAATATGGACACTTAATTACCCAACATTAACAAATTCATAGATAGATCTAACCTCTCCATAGATAATCGAATCACTTCGAAACTACCATGTTCCACCCAACCATGACCCAAAACCGTTCCTGGTTTTCATTCGGATTCCCCCAAGCTCGTTCCAACATGAAAGTAGCTTAAAGATCCTAAGGTAGGCCTTTCCTAACAGGGATATCGGATTTGAATTAGTTCTCATTTTCCTCTTAGGAAAATGTTCTCCAAGAACTCTCTTGAGAATAAATGAGCAGAAATAATGATTCACCAAAAAGATGGAAGAGATCCCCAAGCCTCTCTTTGGATTGGGTCTTTATAGGACAAATTTTTAGTCAAAGGGGAAGTTAAATGAAGAATCATTTGACTTCTTGATTTGACTCTTTTATTTAATTTAGGCACTTTTAATATTTAACTTGGGAACTTTTAACTAATTCCTATTTGGACTTTTGTAGGTATTATACTATTTAATTATTTTTAAGTAATAATAATAATAAATGGAGCCTCTCTTTCTTTCTTATAATTTTAATATTATTACTATATTTACTCTTATACATACCATGTATAAAATATATACTTATATATATTATTTGTTAACATTTTTCTTTAGGTATCATATAACATGATCCCTAAAATTAGGACACTTTCTTCATTAATGTCGTCAGGTAGGTGGTTAGGTCTACTATGCTAGGAAACTCTAAACATCCTTGCATGTTGGAATCCCTCGTATAACATGGTAGTTCTTCAGTACTTGATGAGATAGAAAAAATCAATATTTCATTTAATAACATATAAATAAGTCAAATGAGATCAATATTTTACTCCAGTTGTTTTCACTCGAAATCATTAATTCTTTTCAGTAACTCCTATATATTATCAAAGCCCATAATCAACACTAAAAACAGGGAGTTACAAACTTAGTGCAATTCCAAAGCTTCTTACTCAACACTAATGCTAGGATGTACTTGTAGGATACAGCTAGGGATACAATGGACAAGGATCCGATGTTCCAGAGCTTATGCTCAACATCAACTTGGAAGGCTTGAGGGCTTATGCCTAACTCTTCAAATTATATTTTCATGTGCTCAAGAGCTTCATGCTCAACACAAAGGTTTTCATATTTCATGTGTTCCAGAGCTCCTCGCTCAACACAACATAAACAATCATGTGCTCTAGAGCTTCTTGCTCAACACAAACATTTGAATACACATATGCTCCCGAGCTCCTCTCTCAACACAAAAAGTCTCATCAATCATGTGCTTTAGGGTCCACGCCCAACACATAAAATCATACATAAAACATATGTAATAGTCTTACATCCAATATATCAAACAAATCATCATGTTCATATGCAGTGGGGTCTTAGTCCCAATATATCAAAAAATAAATAAAGCATCAAAATAACATCATAGTCAATGGGGCTTATTCCCATAAGTGTTAGGTCAAAAATCGGGATATTACAGACCTTGAGTTTTCTTAGTGGATTGAAATAGTAATCTAAAACTCTTTCTATCCTCAATAAAAAGAACCAACTAACAAGTGTTATGTTTTTTTATACAATATATTTTAATTAGCTAAAAAAATATTTGCAATATCACCTATAAAATAAAAATTGGTATTAGGAAGATTTCAAAACCTTAATATCTTATTAGAGAGTATCAAAAAAAATTCTCCATGATACTTTTTCATATAATTTAAAAAAAAATTATTGTTCAATGATAAGTTTTTCATATCCTAATATATATTGAGCTACATCAAATACTTGGAAAAGTATTAATTTTCTTACTTTGACATCAAACACACATAAAATAAGGGTGGGTATCTATATATATTCCTTAATTAAATTAAAAAATTGTCTATTTTTCTATAAGATGTGAATAAATTTCTAAATTTTTAGAAATAGTATATTATATGTTTATATAT
>LPNX010200627.1:1527-16587 GCA_001517045.1 Pseudotsuga menziesii
AGCGTTGCACTCAGATTGGCCTTCAAATGCTATCGTAGCAATATCAAGTTCAACCATACCTCATCATAAACATCCATTTGTTAGTGCATCATCAACACTATGGCATCATCTATCATGAAGGAACATAAGCCATCCCAAAGCTCCATCACCTATAACCCCTGCTGAGAATGTTATAAAAATCACATGTGGATACCCACGTAAAATGGGGGTTAACACTAGGAATCATAAAAGGTAATAAGGGGGTCTGGCCCCTAAACTATAGAAAAACATGCAAACACCTCAAACAATGGATCTACAATACAACGATGTTTGCAGACAGTTTGTTTTTAATTTGTACTAGTGTTAGTTCCAGTGACAGGTCTCAACATGTTGTGAGCAACATTGGAATTTGCAGCACTGGACCCCATCATCACAGAGCCAGGGGATCCACCTGAAAAAGACTGCATTGTAGACAAGGGCATAGATGATCCTGCACCACCTGGTCCAAATGAAAACATAGTTGGTCTAGCCATGAAAGGCATAGCTGGATGAGATGAAGGGACATAACCAGAATGGGGAGCTGATGGAACAGAAGATGAAATTACAGGCCTATTATTCATTGCAGATACTGCTACAGGTCCTGCAGCCAATGTAGATGATCCACCAGATCCAAAATGACTTGACATAAGACGAACACGTTCTGCTGTTAATCTCTGCCTTTGCCTTTGAGCCTGTTCGCATTCCTTCAACAACACAAACTCAATCTCTCCAAACTGCTTCAATTTGATCTCGGTTCTCTTTAACTGCATTCATAAAACCATGACAAAAATCAGCTTCTATACAATATATCCTAATACAGGGGACAATTGCCAATTTCAAAATTTGCATTGCAATGCATCTATTGTATGGTTACCCAACAAAAATATCTGTAATCGTGGTAGATATTTTATTTGAACATGCTTTAGAGCTCAAGTAAAAGAAATTCCCGAGAATGGATCATTTTAAATATAAACATACATATAAAAATAAGGATAATCGCTCACTACCCCCCAAAGAAAGTTAGGGAGGCATCTGGTGATGATATAGGAGACAATGTTAGGCACATCATGACCAACATCCATTCTGAGGACACTTCAACATGGTCAAGTAGGATGGGTACCATGTTGGTGGGCAGGAAACAATGCTTTGATTAATTGAAAAGCAGGCTTGGAATGGCCGAAAAATGCTTGGTGTCTCTGACATCGTGTTGGGTTAGAAAAACTATGCACAACCAGGGTAGTACACCTGGTCAAATAGACAAGCTATAAGCCATGGGATGACAATTTTTTTGCAAATTTGCATGCTGCCATGTTGTCCTCCACTAGTGAGCGCCATATTCATGTGAATTTGACTAGGCTTGTCTCAAATCATTTCCCTAACTCCACTTGTACGTTCATTGATATTGACTGCCAATATGAGGCTAAATCTCCCTTCAAGTTCAATGTCTCTCTTCTGCAAGTTTCAAAGACAGTGGGAGAGGATGAATGCTAGATCCATGGAAGCCTAAAGCTAAGTACTTGAAGGTAAGTATACCAACAAAGGATGAAAGTGGACCATTTTAATGAGTTGAATCAACAAGTAGTTAATGAGATAAAATTGCAGCTCCAATTATTTGATAACTACTAAGACAAGAGGGGCCAGGGTTATGGGGCCTATGCAATGGATCATTGATGGGGTAGTCTAAATTCTATTTCCAGCACCTGAAACACAAACATAAGTCAGAGAGAATTCTCACTCTTCGGAAACCTAATGGCTGCCTTACAGAAGATGAACTACAAATGCAACAAGTTTTTCAAGAACGTTTCCAAAGGATCTTCATTTCAGTAGGTTTTGATCTTCTGCGGAACACTTCTATGAATCTTGTTAAACAAATTCCTCAAAAGGTTGTCTTCATAGGTCCTTATTGGCCAGGATAAGCCCCCTAATGGTTAGAATCATGAATGGAGGATTATGAAACCTGTTGAGAACATTTGGTAATTTGGTATTTCTTTAATTAACCAATACTCTCTTGTTGATCAGTAACAGCGGATCATGGCCAAGTTTGAATAAACACTGCAAGACTAAAGTTATCTCAATCTTCAGCTTGTCAAGAAGGTTAAAATTGTTGACAGATTTCTAGCAACAGGGCATATTTATTATTCCTCATTTTCCCCCTCTTATGCAGCTTATAAAATGTTGAAACAAGTTGAGTATTGTATCTTGTGTTCTATTTTGTGTGGGATTGTATCTCTGCTCTTCCTTTCTTTACTGCAATAACTTGTGTGAAAGACTATGACTGCACAAAGCTTGATTTGGGTCCATTGCCTCCCTTGTTGCATTGAGTATTCACCATTCAAATGCTTCCATAGCGGTGCCACTAGTGAAAGATACCGCATCGATCCATATGTAAGCTTGAAACCAGGTAAGTTGAGATTCAGAATATTTAAAAAAAAAAAAAAAAAACAGGCGTTGCTTAACTGACGCCTATAGGTGTCGGTTAAGTGACGCCTGTGTATTTTAAAAACACACTACCGTCGCTTAAGCGACGCCTATATAATTCGGTTAAGCGACGCTTATGCCCGGGAGGTGTCGGTTAAGCAACACCTGTAAGTGTAAATGTTGTTAAAAAATTTCGTCACCGTCGCTTAATAAGTGTCGGATAACCGAAGATGTACATTCAACCGACGGTTAGTTAGGTGTCGCTTAACCGACGGTTACTTAGGTGTCGGATAACCGACGGAAAGTTTCCGACGCTTATAAAAAAACCAAAGTGTCGTACATGCGACAGGGAAGTGTCGAAAATCCGACATGAAGGCTGTCGGATTTTTGGTCAAAATGTAGTAGTGTGAAATTATTTCCTTCATCACAATTAGGGTTTTACTGTTGTCCATGTAAATCCAGAGGTCTCACCAAAACTGGACAACCTATTCCTAGCATGATGAAAATTGAAACAACAACTAGACTTCAGGTGAGGCTTAAAGAATCTTGAGGTAGGCATCTTCTTTTAATAACCATTCATGAGTGCTTCGAACAAAACCACATAATCAACGAATAGAAACATTTATGTAGAAACAGACAATCCTCAATTGGATTCTACAACTATTTCTTAAACACATCCTTATTCTTTGTCCTTTTCAAGTTTAGGTTATTAGGTATGCATCAATACATTATCTTGTTCTCTAAGACCCTTTTACGAACCATTTTAACAGATTGTGTAATTGTTTAGGATATTTTGTTTCCTGATCACGGTAGATTTTTGTGCTTATTAATGTGTTTCGAAAAATAAATTGGATTTTAAGCATGACTGTCTTTGGATCTTATTGTCTTTTATTAGAATTCAAATGATGAAATCTGTGTTAATATTGCTTCTCTTCTCGATTCTTAAAGGGTTCTAGCTCAATGGAAGAGCGCCTGCCTTACAAGCAGGAGGTTGGTGGTTCGATTCCTTCATGCCCTAATGATATTGCAGTGTATTTCTAAAGGTAAGAAATGTAGTAGTGCAATATGGATGCAATATTAGACGCAACAATAAATGCAAAACAATATGTAAAAGTAGACGTCACACCAAACACACAAGTGGATGCAAAAGTGGATGTTGTGTCAGACATAAATGTGGACACAAAAATGGATGTCACGGTAAAAGCAAAATTGGATGCAAAAGGAGACTCAACACTAGACACAATTAATGACTCAAAACTAGATGCAATAGTAGGCCCAAAACTATACGCAACAATAGATGCAAAATCAAACTCCTAACTAGACGTAAAATTGAACATTAAATTGAGCACAAAATATGGTGTATCAATGGACATAAAAATAGGTGTAACACCAGGTGCAAAACTGGAAGCAACACTTGATGCAAACAAAAACTTAAAATGAGACACAATATTGGATGCAAGATGGGATGAAACATTGGATGTAAAACTAGACGTAATATTGAATGCAATATGGGATGCAACATTGTACACAAAACTGGATGCAATATTAGATACAAACATAGGCACAAAACTAGGAACAACACTAGGTGCAACACTAGGTGCAACATTGGGCTCAAACATAGATGCAAAAAATACATCAACCAAGATGCAACACTAGGTACAAACCTAGATGAAAAATACGATGTAAAACAAGATGAAACATTAGGCATAGACATCGATACAAAAAAAGACGTAAAACAAGATGCAAAATTAGATGAAAAAATGGATGCAACATTATAAGTAAAATTGGATGCAAAACTAGACGCAATATTGGGCCCAAATTTGGATGCAAATCTAGATGCAACGCTAGATGCAAAATTGGACACATAATTTGATGCAAAACATGGTGCAAAATTGGGTGCAAGACTCGATGAAACAAAAGGATCAAAATAAGATGCAAAATTGGATGCAAAACTGAGCGTCAAACTGGGTGCAAACAAGGCTGTAACAAATGACACAAAAAAAGATGCAATACAAGATGCAAAATTGGATGAAAATAAGGGCGTAACAAAAGATGCAAAAAATTGGGTGCAAAAATGGACGCAAAATTGGATGTTAAAAAGGATGGAAAAAAAGATGCAATAGATGGCGTTTTATGAAATTGTACAATAGCGCCAGGTTTAGCGCCAGATTGTTCACCAAAATTGGGAAAAAATTACACTAAAATCCGGCGCTAAATTCGACGCTAAATCCAGTTTTTGTTGTAGTGCTACAAAACCAAGAGATCACACCTGATCCCATACTGAAGAAGCACCCTGAAGTGCTCTTCCTATCAATGGCACTACCTACCCAATATGAATCCACATAACCCTCCAGGTTAATCTTATGATTCGCTTCATACTTGAGCCCGTAATCAACAATACCCTTCAAGTACCTCAGAATATGTTTTGCAGCGATTCTGTGAACATGTCTCGAATCCGTCAGGAACTGGCTCAGTGTGTTCACATCAAAGCAAATATCTGGTCCTGTATTTGTCAGGTACATCAAGGACCCAATCATCTGATGATACATTGTAGCATCAACCAACTCTGATGAAGCATCACTCAATAGCTTCAAGTTCGATGCCATAGGTGTATTCATGGCATTGCAGTCCATCATCCCAAACCTCTTCAGGATCTCCACTGCATACTTCCCTTGTCCAATGGATATTCCATCTGCATTCTGCCACACCTCCATGCCTAGAAAGTAGTGCATCATTCCCAAGTCCCTTCACTCGAACTTGGAAGCAAGTCTCCTTCTTGCATATTTAATGAGTTCCTCTTTTTTTGTCAGGAACGGGTCATCGACATATAACAGGAGCATCACTTGTCTTCTTCCTTCAACCTTGAAGCAAAGGTTGGAATCCTCTTTACTCTCAATAAATCCTAGAGCCATCAGTAAGTTGTCCATCCTATCGTACCATGTCGAACCTCAAGATCTTATGCAGTCACTCCCTCTGAAGTGGAGCATCATTCTCCCTCTGCCTTTCATACTCTATGTATTGAAACATTCTGTACTAGAGTGACAAGTAGCTTCCTCTGTTACTAATATTCTATGTATCCATCTAGGGTCACTGGATACCAAGATCCTCTATTTTGAACCTTTTTCAGAATTTCTTATCGCACCCATCTGAGAACTTGTCATCCTCTATAGTATTTCATCTTCAACCTTGTAGCAAAGGTTAATATCTTCATCACTCTAGGTGATCTTCAAGCTCCTCATGTATGTGTTATCCCATGGGTGTCTTCTGAGCTTGTACAAGGCCTTCTTTAATTTGCACACATGAGTCTGTCTGTCATGTGTCTTAACTTCTAGTGGCTGCAAATGTCTCTTCATAGTCTATGCCTTCTTTCCGTGAGAAGCCTCGTGCTACGAATATTTCCTTGTATCTCACGATGTTGTCATCTACTGCATGTTGGATCTTGTAGATCCATATGGAAGATACTACATACTTCCCTTCAGGTCTCGATACTGTATCCTAGACATCATTCTTCTTGAACTGGTACTCTCCTTCCCTTTCTTCTTGGCTACTTCTTCATAGCTAGAAGGATCTACATCAATGATGTCACTCAACAGTGTCACATAACTAGAGTGTGTCTTAGGCCTCTTGAAGTCTCATCATACTATTCTTCATTTTGGATAATTTCTTGAACTGTTGTCACTTGTTTTTCGGAACAAGTCTCATCCTTCTTTTCTTGTAGGCGATTGTACGCGATCCTTCCTACAGGTCAAATGCATTAGTTATATGGTTAGAAACATTTCATAAGGCATATTCATAATGGAAAATTATTATGCATAAAGATATAATCATGCAACTATTTTAGCCAATACAACATTTATCCCTATACAATATTCACTTTCTAAATGCCTTCCATCTCTACCATGACATCATTGAGATTGTGCACTAATCCAATATGTCAGCAAAGAGGTTTCATTCTAGACAAGTAGCAATGGAGATTTGTATAGCACCATGAGCTACTTACCCATCACATGCATATTAGTAGTATACTATAATTAATGCAAACATTCTATCATGCATAACACATCAACTGAATATAAACAAATGCATATCAAAACAATATCATGAAATGAAAATTGAATACTTATCTTTATTTGTTTCATGGGTAGACTACTTCTTTCAGCTTCGTCATCTTCTTCATTCATAACGACATCATTTCTTATCCAAATGATAAGATGGATAAGAGGGTCTTTAAGAATTGAGTTCTTCATATTCCTCATCGCTTGAGGGATATTCTTTGAATAGTGAGAGCTTGATCTTCACGTGCTCCCATCTTCTCTTCTCTTTATTATGATTCAATCTTATTCTTGTGTGCACTCTTCCCAGAGTCTGTTGAAGGTAATTACTTCCTTTTGGTACACATTCCTCGAATGAATGAATCTCATGATCCTGGGAGGCCATTCAAGGTGGTTATAACAATATATTGTTCTTCTTCGATTGCTTCGTTATAGCAACAAACACTTCCTTTTGGTGTCTTCAGAGATGACACATGAGGGATAGAATCTGCAATGATTTTCTTGGCTCTAGCCTTAGCCACATCTCCCTCTGGCTCTTAGAAATTTCTTACTGAAGTACTGATCCAAATCAATTTCTTCAAGGATCATGGAGGTCCGATGCTTCTTCCGATTTATATTCTTCTCTTCAAATAGATTGGTCAAGGAATCAAACATGTCTTTAGGTGTCTTTAGGGAGGACACTTGTGTTATAAGGTGATCCTTGATAGAATCAGTGATAATCCTCTTGGCCTTGACCAAGTTCGTCTTGTGTAAGGCCTTAGCCTCATCTTTCTCTGGAACTGGAGCTTCTCCACTTATGTATGAGTCCAATTCATTTTCTTTAAGAACCAGTCAGATCCTATACTTCCATGCTCAGAAGTTATCAGCTCCTTCAAGTTTTTCATCAAGCTTGGTGTGATGAGTCATCCTTTATGAGAACCTCAAATGGAAATACAAAAGATTTAGATCTTACCAATTTGAGGTGTCTGTTTTGGTTCCGGATCTAGTTGATCTAGGGTTTGTCAGAGAAACCCTAATTTTAAAAACTTGGAATATTTCAGATTTGATTGGATAGAAAGATGTGCCTCCTAAAGGTGAGCTAAGAAACATATTCATTTTCCCAAAACTGTGAGCAAAACTGCAAAATATATGATGCCTTAGTGTTCTTCAATTTCTTCTGCAGCAATACCTAATATTGTTTCTGTAGTATCTCCAAAATTAATACTCCTGTATGTCTAAAACTTCACAATGATGTAACCTTTTCTGTCCTCTTTCCAACACCATAGGTTTGAGCAGAATTGGTTTCACCAATTAGGACTTATGAGAGTTTTCCCAAGGTTACGTATTTTAGGACTGTTCCGCATAGAGAACTTGTACAGACTGCCATGTGTCACCATTTTACCTTTGAAGTCTGAATATTTTTAAACAGAAAGTACCGTCAATTCCCTATCTGGAACATCTTGCGAAATTTCATTTGGACCTTCATAGCCCGAGATATAGCAATTCTTCGTAGGTGTCTTTTTTAGGGATGAATCCTGGGTGAGGCTGGAACCCGGATTTGGAGGAATCATATCTCCCAAAATATAGTGAATCTAAGGATGAAATTTACACATAGTGTTCATCACGAACTTGTATTTGGCTTGTAAACAATTTGGCTTCTGATCCTTCTCCAATATCGAGATAGAGTGAATGTACCAAAACTACTATTTTTTGTATTTTTGGGTTTTCTAGTTTGGGGTCAAATTAGGGTTTGACTTTCCCGGAGTTTTACCCAACCAAAAATTTTGATTTTGAGGAGGAGAGAAATCCTATGCTGGGATCACTCAAAAATTCCTTTTTTGTGGAAAGCCCTAATTTCCTGGAGCGGTGATTGAAAATGCCAAGAATCAAATTCTGCTTCGACAGAATGATGCGCCCTTCAATGGAGAGTTAGCCTAGCCTCCTTTTGTTGATTATCTGTGAAGATAGACCTAAAAAGTAACAAGCCCTATATTTTGCAGGTACATAGTGTCTTCTTCTCAGGTTGGCTTTGATACCATGTTAGATTTTTATCATTTAAGCAATATGATCCTAGGATCTTATTTGAGAGAATAACATGCACAACAATCAATCACAAGAGACAATAGACACAAAGATTTTCCTCGGGGAAACCATAAAGGAGAAAACCCCGCAACTTCCTCAGAGATAGAATGAGCACCAATGGCAGTAGTAAAACCCAAAGACAAAAAGATGATCTCCAACAGTTGTTCTCTCTCTCACTTGAGCTTCTCTCCTCTTCTGTCACCTATGCTCTATAGATGGGTGAGTGTGTGTATCAAATAGAGAGGATCACTCTTTATTTATACTAGTTTCCGACTTGACAATTACTTACCAGGGCCGACTTCTCTAGGAGAGTCTAATAACCCTAGTGCCCCACAACTGTGGGGACTTTTCCCCCCGATCAACAAGGAGGGTTAACCTCTATGACTTTACATGAATTGATTACATTAGTGATTCTCCTGATATGAACATCGGGTACCAATGAAATACAATATATGAAATATACAAGTGAATACATTTTGAAGTTACAAATACATCAACAGATTCAAACTCATAGCTCCAATACAACAATCACAAGCCTCTTCAATATGCAACATATATACTCAACACAAATGAAAAATATACACAGACTTTCTAATTAAACTTCCACACACATAGCTAGGGAAAAAATAGTTTTTTTTTTCATTCCTAACATTCATAGGTAGTATATCAAAATTTATGCAACGTATTACCTCCACACAGTTTGAGAAAAGGTGTGAATCTTCTCCATAGCAATTTTCTGTCACCGAGCTTCCACAGAC
This sequence comes from Pseudotsuga menziesii, assembly GCA_001517045.1. Classification (NCBI taxonomy): domain Eukaryota; kingdom Viridiplantae; phylum Streptophyta; class Pinopsida; order Pinales; family Pinaceae; genus Pseudotsuga; species Pseudotsuga menziesii. Next base: position 10,835 of record LPNX010200627.1, read on the forward strand.
TCGTAGCAGCAAAACGTCTTCAATATTCACAATGGGCTCTCGTTCTAATTTGTATGGAATACTCAGACTCACACCATATGCCCTTAGCTCTCAATATTGATCCACGGGAGGCCGCTCACATTCGTAGCTCACAAAAATTATGTCAGAGTGATCAGAATAATACAGTCCCACTTCTCAATTTACAATATCACGAGTTCTCATTAAAAGGGGCCGTTCAAACAAGGAAGTTGAAGTTATCAACATGCAATATTAGGGCTACATGAAAAACCTCAATCTTTCATTTGCACAGACTCCTCGCATCCCACAGAACTTAAGCAATTACCACACAGCAGTTTAGAGTGACTAAAATAATGAGAAATGGGAGTAGTAGCAGAGTGAGAATTCACCAAGAGGAAAAATGGGACGGTGGTGCAAAATTAGGGTTATACATATAAAAATTGTCTGGACAATAATTCAAACGTCCCGGAAAATTGTAGTCACAACCATGCATGAAATTGAGGGAGTAGATAACACATATAGTATTCAAAGGACCATTTCATACCTCAATCCACATCACAGACCTGGAATTGTAAAGCATACAATGAATGCAAATAGGTTGGGAGAAACGCACGCAGAGGCATATTGACTATGGGTGGATAACCTGAAATAAATATGGCAGAGGGAAAAACAGATCTTTAGCAAGTAGACTCCCATGATTAACAAACATACATGTAGGATTTATGCCAGGTATCCGCTCTAATACCATTGTAGGACTGAATAAATCCCGTTTCATTTTAGTCCTTGAAAAATGTCTTTATTTATACAATGCATATGGCGGTTGTGGTTCAACTTCCAACTAACCTCTTCATATTCCTACGCGACCATTCACATTCAAAATATATTTACAATATTTACATAATGTATGGAACCATAATCCGAGGATTAGGTATCCAACAAAATTAGTAGTGAGAATATTGTGATTTACCTATCAAATTAGTAGTGAGAATAGTCATTATTGACTACTATCAACAAATGCAAGTTGACTCAAAAAGACATTAACCTTCGTTATATTTAAGGAAGACAAAATCTTAACCAATATGTAGTTTTAAATTTCAAATATAATATGATTCTTGAATATCTTAAAAGTGTGATTGCGAAAGTAATTTATATCGATGATTTATATATGAACGGTATAAGGGTGACAATGCACATAATTGAAATATAATTTTTTAAAAATAATTAGTTAAGACCAAATCAAATTTGTTTTTATGTCCACGTGAAGAAATCACAAGGGGCCCACCCGAAGGGCTTGCACCTCATTCGCTCTGATTATGGAGTTGACTTGATGGGGACATCAAGTGAGGCCCTTATATAGCAATGTATAATCACCCAGGGATTTGACCCCAAGATCTTTTGCTCACCGCTTACAACACTCAACAACTAAATCAAATTTATTTTATATTTCAAAATAGTTGTGAATCTTAAATATTATTTTTTCCAAATTGATAAAATTTCAAATTGACAATTAAAAAAAACATAACCTTGTCACTCGTGATTAATTTTATACATTGTATCATAAAGGTTGTCTAAGAAATACCAATGTCAAAAGCAGGTAAGGGGACTCCACTAGAATGATCGTCTCCACAACAAGGTAAGACCCATTCTAAAAATCCATTAACATATTTTTGAGATTCCAAATTCCATGAACAATGTAAAAATAGGTACCATTTTTTTTCAAAAATCTACAAAATTTTCATTGTGTTGAAGAGACACATTCTACAACCTAGTAAGGAAGATGTGTAGCTCCTTCCTACTCATCCTAGAGCTGACACATGTTTTTTTAAATAAAATATTATAATAATAATATAATATTATAAAAAATAACATGTGCACTCAAATTAGATTTAAAACATTACAACTCCATGTATATAAAATTACACAAATTAGATACATTAAAAATCCATCCTTAACATTTGCACTCTAAAAAAGGGTTTGCACCTCTACAACTTTGATTCCTCTAAGCGCTTGATAAATCCACTTTAAGATGGATCTATACTGGTTATATTTATGTACTCCAATCTTTTTAGATAAAAGATAAAACTTAAATATAAACCAAATGCTTAAATGTGAAATGGGACGAAGAGTAAACACAATTGTGAAGAACACCTCACTTCACTCCTGATGAAAGAAATCCTGAGAAGCTCCATTGTGGAGTAAAGTTAAGTTCCATCAAAATTTTAAAACTAATTAAGAAATTAGATATATAACATTATAAAAATTTAAAATATTTTTTTTTAAATCAATCAAAATAATATGTTTTCATATTTAATAAATTAATTAATTTTCATATTATACTTATTATTAAAGTAGTTGTTCGGGTAGGCACTACTTTTTTTTTACGAACTTGGGAAATCCCAGCTATCGTATGACTGCTTCGGGTAATTGTTTACAACTTAGGTCATCTTAGCGTTGGATAGGAGAATAATCTGCCCTTCGACAAGTAGAATTGTCACCTTTATTGTTGGTTTGTTTTATGGGTTTGAGGGTAGGAGCCAACAATGAGACCTTATGGCTAACCTGATGGAGACCAAAATACCAAACCTGCAATAGGTAATACCTAAACATTTGTTTTTCAGGATCAGGGGAAACCTACATCTGTACATGAGGAGAACTACAACTAGAGTAGATCACTAAGTCTAGTTGGTAACACTAAACCTGGACCGGGGCCAGCCTAAATTTAAATGTGAGAACGATCTATCCAATGACAAGTAGAACTGTCACCGTGGTTGCACGAGGCATTAAAATACAGGAGCACCTCCCACAAGAGAATATTACAATCCCCTGCAAGAAAAAAATACAAGCTTTAATCAAATCAACCAAAAACCCCACTACTAACTTACAACCTCAACCCCTTACCATAAAGTTTGAACATATAAACCCAAAACAAACTAAATACCCTACACCTCATGACTAATAGTGAAAAAGAACCAAAATAACAATACTAATAAGTGGTATGCTTGTCTCTCGTAGTCGCTTTATGTTGACACATCCCCCGGCTTCTCTGACGTCATGCCTGCGAATGTCATCTACGTGGTCGATTTGTCACCAAACATGATGTGGTGCATAGTGACAAATAACAATGTTTAAATAAAGTATTTTGGTTTTCAATTGTAGAATAATGAATAGAAAAATCTATAAACCAATAACATTGTAATAATATAAAAAAATGAAATAGTTAAATTACAATTTAATAATATTAGATCTATAGATCTATTTATAGATAATATGATAAAGATGTTATAAAATAGATGATATGACAAAGATGTTATGAGGTGGATAAAGTTTACGTTGATAAATAAAGGTTATTGATATTTATGGAGGTAAATTTAATGGATTTTATAGGAAATTATTAATGATATTATAATTAACAAGTGAAATAGCAGCAAGGCTGCTTATACCCGCCTCTTAGAAATTTTTTATTGTGATATTGTATATAGTTTAAAGCTAAAAGTTAAAGAAATTATGAAACATTCAAACTTGAAACAATGTATTACTTGTTGCCATGGTACTTATTTTCTATGTGAGATTACTTGTTGTTTATAGGTTGTTGCATTACTTGTTACTTCTTGTAACTGTCATTGTTTATATTTCTATGTGTATATCAATTAATTAGTTATTAAGTAAGTCCTTGAAATTAAAGATAAAAAATGAGTTTACTTGTCTTTGTGAATAGGAGAGCTTTTGTCACTACCAATAGTTGAGATAAGCAACATAGATGCCCAGTACTTGGCTCTTAAAAATAGTTTAATAAATGTTACTTCAGAAATGAATATTGAATAACATTAACAATGTTGAATGCCTAATAAATACTTAACAATATAGATATTAAAAATGTAACAACAATTGGAGATTTTGAAAAATCTGAATTCCAATGTAAGCACCAACTATTACAATGAAACTTTCAAGAAGATAATTCTTTAAAAACATAGAATGTGTGGCATTGTTGTATATAAATATATGCTAATCTAATAAAAAATAATAATAAAAGGAAATATTTACAAGCGTTTATAAAAATAATGTTATAGACATTGAAAAAGAAAAGATATTTGATTATATAAAATTAAAACAATAATAAGAAAAATATGATTTTTAGTGAAAATAAAAAATAAACTAAATGATATAAGGGATTTTTTTTTAAATTTTAATATTTTTTGAAATCAACCCTTTAATCACATAAATAAACAATTAATTGAGTATATTAAATTTAATATAACTATGTAATATATATAAAGAATTAATAAAAAATAAAATACATTTAATTAAAACATAATTAAAACATATATGCATACAAAATGTATCTTTTGCCATATGTAATTAAAAACTTGAATAACTACAATAAAATAGAAATTCTTTTATAAATATTTTATTAAATAATTTTAGTTATTATTAAATAATGTTATCTTTTGTAATATGTAATTAAAAATTTGAATAATTGGTGCTGGATAGAGCTGAGTAATAAATGATCCACTAATTCTGTTTATATACAAAAATTCATTTTCTATTATTAATATATGGGTAATAAAATGACTATACAATAAGCAATGCATGCACACAATTAAGGCTAACAATGATATTGTTACAAATAAACAACGCATTCACACACAAATAAGACTAATAATGATATTGTTAAAGACCAATATTTTTTGGAAAATCTTTATTTACTATATTAATTATAAATGGAATTTTGCTTTTTTTTATATTGAAAATTAAATAACAAATTTTTACATATTATTTATTTATTTAAAAATTTAATGGAAATTACATTTGTCATTTATATACTACATGTTATTAAATAGATATCTAATTTTTGTCTCATTGAAAAATATTTTTCTTTTTTCTTTCATTTCATATAACTTAAATGAAATAGATTAGAATTTAAATTTCCCAGAATTAAGTAACAACTCTATCAAAGTGGTCATATTCATGAAGTTTCTTCATTCCTATGGATGGAGCTTCATTTAAAGCTACCATCCTTCTAGGTAAATATATTCTTGTTTTCTACTCTATTCTTTAAAGGGAGTGTTGATTCCTCAATTGAGACCTCTACATATGCATTGGTATCTTTCTCTATAATAATTATTTATTGATTTACTACATTTCATTCATCTTCATTGAATCCAATAATAATTTCTCACATCTTCCCTTGCTTTTAGGTTTAGGTTTGTGGTATTTTCCTTATATGGATGAGCTTGCAATTGGTGATAAGAATAGTAAAGATATTCCTTTTGAATAACTCACTAACTAAGAAGACTAATGTCTTATAGAAAGAATAATACACACAACATTTTATGATACCCCATTTTGATCACCTTTTGGTATTATATATAATTATTGCCACTTTAAGAACTATTTATAATGATGGGAGTCAAGCCATATGAGATTAAATAAAATGACTTCATGCGTAAATGATGTAAATATAGTGTTAGACCTAAGTGCAAGGCCATGACTAGGCATATAGTTGTAATAATAATCCTTCAATGCCATGTGGTAGATCTTCCATGGTAAGAATAAAATGTAAATATTATTATGAAAATTAATATAAAGGTATAAGATGGCTAGAGGTAGAATGTGAGGTCTATGAGTCCACTAGAAGTGAAGAGAAAAAGGAGTCCAAGGGAGTAGGAGAAATAATCCTATCTTTTCTAACTCTTAGCTTTATTTTATGTGCTTTATTTAAATCTCAACTACTATTATCTTTGACTTAAAAGCCAATC
>LPNX010200641.1:0-37205 GCA_001517045.1 Pseudotsuga menziesii
ATAGATGTAGCGAGAAGTAGGGGTGAAAACAAGATCTAACTGTAGGTGTGTGAAACCCTTGATTAGTATGTGTCGTAAATCAATGATGTATGAATTGTCATGACATCGATTTCAGTAAACTAATGGATCATAAACTTGTAAACTATGCTAAAACATGTGTCGGTAAATAATAAGTTCCTTGATTATGATTGATGTATGTGAATTATTACTTTTACTGTACTTACGTGAGGAATGTAAGCAGTAACTACGCTTACATAACTCGCCTACATACTATGAATTACATGAAATATTGTTGAGTAATAATGTCAATTAGTGTCACCTAATATTAATTACTGTCGTTAATAATTAACTATTTTTTTTTTGACAGAAGCATAGGGGTAGATTATATTAGTGCCGTTATTTAGCTACAGAAAGCTTGATACATAGATAATCAGCTACAAATATGCAAAGTCGAGCCAACAGAGGGCAGGTGTGCCTTCCAACGGACTGAAACTTTTATTATTTCAGCGAGCCTGATCGGCTTCGTGTCATTACATCTGACCGATGATGGACAGGTTTTTTTTTTTTTTGATACGGTCTGCCATTCGCTGCTTTGGCCTTGATCATGGTTATCCGACTGAGCTTGTGTTTCTTCGACATCGGCAATATCAGCCCAGCTTGAGACTCGCTGGATTGGCATTGGCGACGTGGGCAGTGGTATTTCTACTGGGTCTGTCTCCTGAGCAAGTTCTTTGGGAGCGGATTCGGCTTCCTCTTCTGGGACTGATGCCGGGGTCTTCCCTTCAGCTCGCTTCTCTAGAGGTGCTTCTTTCCACCAAGTGGGCCTTTGGTTTCGGGGCAATCTTCTTTTTTCGGATGATTTCTCGCAGTTGCGGGCTATATGCCCTGTTTCAAAGCAGACCCTGCATCTGAAGCAGAGATTCTCATAGTCGATCTTCTGGGTCCAAGAGTAGCCCTTGCCGAGGAGATTGATTTCTGCTGGGAATCCATTTTTGAAGTCCATTTCTACACAGATCCTTGCAAACGTGGTTCGGTCTATACTTTCATCTGGACTGTTGCAAAGGAATTTCCCGAGACCGTTTCCAATAGCTTCTAGAGATTTTCCCTCCCAGAAATGCAGGGGAAGAGATGGGAGTCTCACCCAGACCGGAGCGGAGGAGATGGAGGCCGTGGATGGATCAAAGTCAGGGGTCCATGGCTTCATGGACAGCCCTGCTCTGCCCCAGAACCACGGTCCGGAGCTAGAAACCATTAATCTATCTTCAGCGGAATCAAAAATAACCACGAAGAACCCCTTGGCACAAGGGCAAGCAACAACCTCACCATCAGTCAGAGGGGACCAAGTGGAAGAGATCCAGAGACGAAGGTCTGCCAGGCTAGGCCAGAAGCCGTTGAATCTGCAAACCAAGGAAGTCTTGCTTAACTCAGAGGCAAACTCTAGGGCTTCTTTCGGCATCTGGATGGAGATAGCTGGGGCTTCCGGAATCGCAGCGGGCTGAACAGAGGGCTCCCCCGGTCGTGTTAATAATTAACTATTGTTGATCAATGTAAATGATGTCAATTAAAGTTAATAATGATGATTAAGGTTAATTAGTGTTGATAAGACTGCTATTAAGTTGATTGTAAGTTTTAAATAAATGTTCATAATAATTAAAGTCTCTTAATAATATTATTATTAAAATAAATGTCAATTGAGTGTGAATGTCGATTAGTTAGTCCTACTAAGACTAATATTAACTTGTTTATAAGTGTTAAATAATTATGAATTATGTTAATTAAGTTTAACTATAATTAAGGTTTGACTAAGTGAAGGTGGTAAATATTTCCATTAATGATCATTAAGATTAATTAAAATTAATTTGGATAAGGTAATAAATAAATATTAAGTATGTAAATGATCTTTAAAAGTTTATATTGTTGATTGTGGCACGTACATTAAATGTTTCAGAGAGTTTTAATTAGTCAAAACATAAATAATTATTGAAGTTGAATGATTGTTTGTTAATCAATAAATGAGCATGCATTAATTGTTAATTAAATTAAATTAGGGAAGTGTGCAAGTATAAACAATATATAACATTTATTATTTATGGTCAAATATTGAAAAGAGTAAGGATATGTTTTAATAAATAAAAAGGATTTAAAGTCAATTGAATTAAAAGTTATGGTTGGGAAGTGACCCAACCAACACCTTGCAATATTAGTTTAATATTTAAAATGTCCAAGTCAACTTAAATTATTTCAAATTAATCCAAGTCCAAATGGTAGATGGAAGGGGGTTGGATAAAATTGATGATAAAGATAGGGGTAGTAATGGGGGAGGTTGGAAAACATGGAGATAAAAGGGAGAAAGGAGGGAGGAGAAGGGATGATTCTTATGCTTAGTTTTTTGGAGAAGTTTTGGGAGAAGAGGGCTGCAAGGAAGGGATTCTTGTTGGAGATTGTTCTTTTGAGGGGATACAACAGTAGGGCTTGTACTCGGTTTGGGCTCGGGGGTCCAAAGGGGTACCTTTGGAGCTGGGTGGTCGGCGAGACCTCGCCAGTTGGCAGGGTGGCAAAACTAGTTTGGGCTAGTTGAGTTTCAGAACTTGGGGAAGGTCTTTTGGCTGCAGAGAAAAGCAAGGGAAAACAGCAAGCAAGGACAACATCAAAGGTGGATCTACTAGCTACCTACATGTATTTTCCAGCAGTATTATGGCTAATTCTGTTTATTAGATTTTAAAAGTTTACATGGCAATTTCTGTTTATTAAATATTAAAGGTTTATATGTTGTGATCATCCTTGCTACCTGCACAATTAAACAGTAAATTGTTAGAATAGATAAAACAACATTTTGATTTTTAAACTGTATATGTATATAGTTAAATTCTTGACTGTAAATAAAACTAAAGGAGACCCCGTAGGGGCCTCTACACTCATCTAAATTTGCTGTTATAATTATTGGATAGTAAAGTTTGCAAATTGTTGTTATCATCATATACCATAAAGTTTAAAAATTAAAGTCAATGGTTTTTGTGAAATAACTTTTAATAGAAATTGTAATAATCATGGAAATTGTGATAATCCTGAAAACAGAAAATTTTAAAGTTAAAGTGAATGAATATGTAAGAACTTTTAGTAGAAATTGTTATAATCATGGAGTGAAGTTAAGTAACTCACATTGAAAGAATCTTGGTGAGTTTTTTTAAGGCTTATTTAATAGATGGGTTAGTTATTTTTTATTTTTTTTAATGCAAAACAAATTATAAAGATATATATTTAGATTTTATAATTTAATATAGAAATTTATAGAATATAATAGAATATTTATATTTATTTACTAGTTGTAGTTTAATAATTAAGATACTATATTAATCTTCATCTTAATTATTTATTTGTTTTTTTGATAAATTAGGTAAATTAGTTATTTTTGTCTCATCACCCATCATATTTAAATTCTCTTTATCTTCAAAATCAAGAAAACCTTTACTTCTTTCATTCTAAAAAATAATAAAAAATATTAGTAGTCCTAAAACGTATTTCTAAACCTAAATGGTACACTTTTACAAAATATTATTAATGACACAAAAAAAACTCTTCTTAGAGTACATTAAAGACAAAAGCTAACCATTCTTATCAATATATGAACTTGTGTAAATCACTTTGTAAATAGATAAAACTTGACCATGATGACTTCAGAAAAAGCATGTAAGCTATACGTTATGTTTTTCATTTTTGTAAGTGCATAAGTTATGAGTTATACTCAATTGAGTGAGATTAAAACCAACCTAAATCAATCTTAAATGGTCAAAAAATTTACACCTCAAGAAACTTAATTGCTTAAGATACTTAATAAATCTGAAATAAAAAGTTTACACCTCAAAAAACTTTTTTTTTTCCAGATAAAAAATAAAAAATAAAATTGCTCCTTAATATTCAAATAGAATCAAAGCTAGCAAGAGTCATTACATCTATAGCAAGATTCATTTGTAAAGCAAAGCCCGAATCTCCTTAGAGAGCATCTCATTAAAAAACTATTAGTCTAGAACAAAATTGTAACAATGACGCTAATACTTAAGAGATACAACAACATATCAAAACCGAACAAAAAAAAAATGTGGATACAAAACCAAACCAAAAAAGACAGATGACTGAAGGAATTAAAATTTACTGACAGCAGTCCAACAAAGATAAGGATCTCCTCCTTTAATTCTTTGAAATAGAGAATCCCTTCAAGGCCACCAATAGCCTTCTTAGAAAGATTGTCTACATCTTGGTTAAACTCTGCAAATATGTGTTGTACAGACATAACAAAGAAATTGTCAAGCATGCTATGAATATTTTGACGCCATTGGTCTAAAGAGATCACCAGAAAATGGATTTTCCATTAACCCAATTACCATTAATGTTGGAATCGCCAAAGACCTCGAGGGAAAGAATTCATTTTTTGATAACAAAATACAATAAATCCCAAAGGGCCATCAGTTCAGCTCTTGTGTTAGTCCCATTACCCTCTTCCAACCAAAGTTTAATCAAATGCTTAGAATTGTTTTTCAAAAAAATCCCATAACCAATTATACCATTAGAAGAGGCACCATCAAAGAATCCATAAGCTCTATATGGGAACATCTTTAGAGGGACCATCATTCTTTTTTTTTTATTCTTCTCTCCTTATATCATTATTTATACATATAGAGAATTTTCCCGCTAGTTGAAGGAACAACTCAGAACTTGTTTGCAAATAAAGCAATATTTCTATCCTACCATATTCCCCACCAAATGAAAATTGGAACCTCTGCATTATTCAAGTTCATCTTCACCCAATCTTGTAGATTTTCATCCATACCCATAGGTCCCCAATCATAATATGTAATTCATTAAAAAATTCATACCAAACAATTTACCAGTATAACTACATTTTACAAATAGATAATGGATTGATTCACCTTCAGATTTGCAAAGAATGCACAGATTTGGACCAGGCCACCCTCGTCTCATCAACTTGTCCCAAGTAAAAATGCAATTTTCTATACATAACCAACCAAAAGATTTAATCTTCATTGGAAGATTCCACTTCCACAACTTGTTATACCACCACTTTCTTTCAGAAGAATGTTCCTCATGTGTAATTGCATCATAAGCATCTTTGATTATGACTTGACTTGTGGCTTTATTCCATCCCCAATATAATATATCTTCGAACCCATTTAATCTAATACCTACTGTAATGCACCCATGTGCTACACATTCACATAGATGACAATCGGTGGCTAAAAACTTCACAGAGCATTGAACTACTCCAAAATTTCTTAAACAATTAAATTCAATTAAACAAATTACCATGAGCCACAAAAGACTCAAATATTGTGAAACCGTAGAATTACACAACTCAAATGAATTAATCAAGTTCTCAATCACAGATTAAAAATCACTAATCAAATAATTAACAACGTTAATCAACTCATAAACAAGATCCAATTGATTAAAATGTTCCCTTTCGATCTTACCTACTAATCTCGATTTTCCATGTTGATTCTAACCTTGCCGACAACGACAATCAGGAATAGCACATCAAAACCATAAATACAAACACCCCTCCCGACTTCTAACTTCTGATGTCAGCAGTCGAGAGTCGACACGCCAAAAAAAGAATAACAACCATCCTTCCCAACTTCCGAATTCTAACAATCTCATTCGGGAGTCTGCACGTCATAACAAAAATTTATGCAAGACACTCCTAACTTCTGATTTCCAACGTTGACATGTCAAAAGTTAGAACTCAGCACCAATATACAAAAACTTCAACGATCACTTCCGACTTCTGATTTCCAACGTTGACATGTTGAAAGTTGGGAGTCGACATGAACATAAAAAACATAAAAAATAACACTCCTAAATTCTAATTCCTAACATCGGCATGTCAGAAGTCGGGAGTCACGCCAACTTATCAAAAATAACAAAAACCACTCCAGGCATATAATTTCTAGCATTGGGATGTCGAAAGTTGGGAGTCGGCACCAACTCCTCAGCATTGTAATCAATGGTCATGATTACACATTGGTACTATAAACCAATGGTCCCAATTGCAAATCGGCGGTGTGAATCAATGATCCTGGTTATGCATAGTCACTATAGATCAACGGTATTGGTTACTTTGATTTCACAAAAATACTTAACCGATTTCAATGATGCTTAAGGTAGAAAACTTCGTGGATCTTTGCCACGACTTGGCACTGGATTATTTCCCATGAAACACATGTTGAGCTCATGGATTGACATGTAAACATAAGGATAACATTACGAAACTTCAAGGTAAGTCTCACCAAAGTTAAACAACCAAAAACCATACCTTCAACATACCAACTCTACAAGTCGATAGCTTGACAAAAAACTAGTTAAACGAATAATTGTTGCAGATAAGACAATGCACCGAACATGGAACAAATCAACCAAGAAATCCATTGACATATTTGATATTCCCAAAGGAAACACGACAAGACTTCACGGTCTCAATATGAAATCACATTAAGGTTGGAAACAAAATTATTATCCATGCATCAATATTTTTCATGCAATAAGTAAACAATCCAGGAAAATGAACTTCACATTTATTACAGTGATGAATTACTTGTTCCTAATGCGTTCAATCCTTATGAATTTAAGCATTCCACGCAACAACCTTCTTTAACAATTGACTTAAAACAAAGAATAAGATAACAAGTAAGAACGACCATAGTCTGCAATGGTTATACAAGCCCTTATGAAGACATATGGTGTTTTTTCCTTTTAAACACCTTAATAGGATTGGCAAGCAATATTCTACAACCATAAAGTCCAAACAGTCCTTCCTACAACATCTTAACAATTTACAAAAAGAGCATTACAATAGCTCACAAACAGAGCATAACTTAGTTATTATCACAACACCTCTTAAACAAGGTTAATCGGCATTCAATTATGAACAATAATTTTACCATTTGTTCCTTCTTACATATTATTCTAATTCCTTACACATAATCCATTGCCCATCCTTTAGATTTTTATTGACTTAATTGCCAATTACCCATTATGGATTATAACCATTTAGTCAATTATATTATCAACAGGCATGATGAATCAACCATCCTATTAATTTCCATTTAAAACATTCAATTTGTTTATCAAATAACATTTTAATTAACAAGCATTTAGCACAAATAGCGCACACCATTAGTTCAAGTGCCAAACATGATATTTGTAATCAACACATCAGTAACACGACGCTACAAACACTTATCTGAATTCACAAACATCTAACAATTGGCTACTGGCTTCATGGTTACACACTCCACCTAACCGTAGGTCTTTACCCAACCTATATTATTTCAACACTCAAAGCCACCCCCTAGCTGGGACTTTTGAATTCACTAGGAGACTCTTCTCTCTACCTGAGTTTCATTCCACAACAAGATTTAGCACTCGACAATACTTACAATTCAAAGGAATTTAACATAGGTTTACAAGCATCAAGGAAAGTCACTAGCTATAGTCAATTCCATGCCAAATAATACACTTCCATTGACGACAACCCAACAGTCAATTACCATTCAAGCCACGGTTTAGGGAAAACGTTTTAGACCAAAACATAGGAGAATTCAGTTAAGGGATCTTAGGTTCGCCTCTCACAGAACATGTCACCCTCATAACCTCTTTGACTTCCTTCACTCCTCGCACATTCTGTTAGATTCACGCACCCATCCTCTACTCTGCACACACTCTATTCCCCTCATTGCACAGTAACCATTGCCTCTCCACAAGCAGTCCAAATCCATTATTTGCATGGAAACTCTTCCCCATATAGCAATGTGTCAAAGACACAACTCACCCCCCGCTTAATCCTCCACTAAACACACTTAGCAATAAGAAACAGGTTTAGGGTTTAAGCTTTAAACAAGTACAAAGGGTATTCCCTAAGGTACTCAAGGCGGTAACATGGTTAAGTCATATCCCCTTAGGCCATTTACAACTTCTTACCTTCCCTTGGTGAAGTCACCTATCCCGCATCTCTTCAGCGTTTGGCCACCATTGAAGCTATTTATATATATTTTTATTAAATAATATCAAATTTTACATTTTTTCTACCATACAGGCATAATGCATATCAACATTTACATCATACACATCATCAACTTAGGGAGTCTCAACCAGGATCATTGCACCTACACTATTTATCCCCTTAATGTACATTGAACAAACCTCAACTCCATATCCATACAAACTTATATTTTCATAAAGTAACCAGTAAGAATCATTGCTTCTCAACTAACCTAGTCTTTTTAACTGATCCAAACTAGTAAAGACAAAATTTGCAAGAAATTCAATAATAAAAATTGGGAGATTGTAACAATTTTTTGCTCCAATATATTGATCAATATCAACCAAGACCAGTTTTCCATCACCAATTTCCATGACAAGCATTTCTCAATACTTTGAAAAGTCTTAATGAATCCATTCCAAATAATAGAAGCCCCATGCACATTTTTACTTGGATTTTGAATCCATACAAGTACAGACTTGTTTTTAAGATATTTATCCTTAAGGACTGAGCTCCATAGTCGCTCCATAGTCCCAACCTGAACAATCCTCACCAAATACTTTAGAAGTTAGATCCAGATTGAACCAATTCATATTTTTAATGCCCCACCCCCTTGAATAGTTAGGAGTGATAGCTTTTTCCAATTTTCCAAGTGGATTGTGTTCTTGCTACCTAAACCAAACCACAAAAAATTAAGTATTTTCTATCTTAACAATTGAGTAATAGATGACATAATCCTTACAAGAAACATCCAATACACAAGAATACCAATCAAAACTGATTTTAAAAGAGTAAGTCTAACCCCCTAGGGATAGATTCTTGTAACACCATATTCCTATTCTTTTTCCAAAATTTTGAATTAACCACATCGAGTCTACTTTTTTTTATCGTTAGGATTGAGATTGAAGCCCAGATATTTGAATTCATTTTTCACAACAAGATAATTATAAGGGAATAGATATTAAATCTGAATAAAGTTCTCCTCAGACAGACCATTTCTTAAGAAACAATATTTAGTAGGATTGACTTCCATACCAGATGCCTTACAAAACAGGGAGATAATCCTCTGAAAAGTATGCCAATCCTTAGCAAACCCATTACCAAACAATATCACATCATCAATGAACATTAAACGAGTAATATAATGAGAAGAGGAAATTTTGATACCCTCCAATCCTCCTTGGGCCTTTTAGCGATAGATATAATTCCGCTTAATCCCTCAATAACCAGTTAAAAAATAAGAGGTGAAAGTGCAAACCTTTCCTAAGACCTCTAGAACTCTTGAAAAAGTTGGAGGAAGATCCATTGACCAAATCTACAAAATTTGATGTAGTGACATAAGCCATAATTTATTCATTGACATCATCACTCAATTTGGAAAAGGATAAGTCTTAAGAAACCCTAGTTGACCCTGTCATAAGCCTTGACAAGATCCATTTTGAGAATAAAGGTATCCAACTTCTTAGTCTTTACAAAATGCATACATTCTTGAGTCACTCAAATGCCATCCAGAATTTTCCTTTTTAACAAAAAACCAAATTGTTCATTTGATAATCTCTCTTCCAGTAAAGGTTTCATTCTATTGGAAATCATCTTGGTTATGATTTTGTACACCAAATTACAAACAAATATTGGCTGGTAGTCATTAAAAATGACAATTTTTCTCCTTTGGGAATTAAGGCAAGAAAAGTGGAATTCAATGTCCTTGAAATATAACCATGCATTCTAGAGTACCTTACCAAATCCTAAATTTCTTTCTGTATGATATCAAAAAAATTGATAAAAAAAGTCCACATTCCAGCCATCAATGCCAAGACTTTTGTCTTTGGAAAAATGAGTAAGCACCTCTTCGATCTCCCCCAAATATATTGGTTTCCCAATTCCCATCCCATATCCAGTAGTAAAAAGGGAAGAATAGTGTTTGATCACATCTATTATTGCAACAATGCTCAAATCACCACTGTCATGAAAATGTTTGGAGAGTAAATATGCATCATTATCTTTCCATATCCCCCTGGTAAGTAATCTGTGTCCCATTAGAATCTTGAATGTCCCAAATGACATTATAATTTTTTTTTTAAATTAGCAAAGCTATGAAAAAACTTCGTCTTCATATCCCCCTAAGAGATTTAGATGGCACGACTCTATAAACTCCACGTATCTTCTTCATTTTTCAGAGGGTTTGCTTTCTTATTCTCCATCTTAGAAAGTAAAGTATTTTCCTTAAGAGTAAAATCCCTTGAAGTATTTGGGTCATATATCTTCTTTATGTTTCTTTCAAGATCTCTTAATTGTTTTAAATCTTTTAGTTTCTTACCTTTTTCCCACCGGATCATAGCTTTCTTAAGGTTTCTTAGCTTCATAAGAAACATGTCCATGGAATTAAATCCTTTAGATATCTTTAAGGAGTTCCAGTGAGATATCACCAACTTACAAACATCATCATCCTCTAGCTAGACATGATTACATTTAAAGGGAAAGTTTTTATGTAAAAGATTCAAGTCTATCTGAAGATAGATGGGATAATGGTTTGATTGATTTTTCCACCCAAGATCTAAACTTTCTCACTAAGTTAGCCAATCCTTTAGCAAGGAGAAATCGATCTAGTCTTTTCCCTACTCCAGACCCATTCACTCTGTCATTCCTCCATGCAGGGATTAGTTTATTAGGAAATACATCAAGAAGATTGGAGGCAGAAAAACGTTGTTGAGAATAATAAGAAAGGGGTTTTAACTAGATATTATAGCCCCAAATATCTAAAGAGGAAAGAGTGAGGTTCAGATCGCAAGCTAAAATTAAACTTGGATCCCTTAAAACTCCACTTGAATTCATAGAGTCCCATAATTTTTGTATGTTGATATAAGGTCCATAACAATTAAGGATCTTGACATGGTGCTCTAGTCCCTTATTTCTTCCTTCCAACATAATCCATGCATTAACACGAAAGGATTTGAGAAAATATATGAGGGGAATCTATATAGCAAGAAGCACCAGATTGTCCCACTGCATCAACTACACTGACCTCCCATCTTGGAAATTTTTTGAAAATTACCTTGTAAGCCTACGATCTCTCTGTCATTGTTTCATGAATTAAAACAATGTCAAGCTTAATTACCTAAAAAATATTTTAAGGGATCTATGTTTATAGGATCCCCCTGCTCCTCTTATGTTGAAAGAGGTAATCAACATTAAGAACCATTATTATTAGGCAAACTTGCTCTAAGGGCCCCATAGGATGAGTTTAAGGTTGGAGAGAAAAACTTAGATGTAGAATTGATCCTTGACGAGAAAGGAGTAATTTCAACAGACTCTTTATTATTAACCCCTGGGGAGTTAGGTTTAGAGTGGAATTTACTCATTTTCTTATGTTTCCTCCTAAGAGTCACATTTTGGAACTGAGCAGATGACAGAGGAATATCTTTAGGTTTTCCAGATATTATATCAGTAAAAATTGGAAGAGGCATCTTCAAAGAAATGTCCCTAAAAGAAGGAGAATCGTCTTGAAGAACATTAGGATGAAAAGATCCCTTAGAACCATTTTTAAATGAATCCTGAGAATTTCAGGAAGCTAGGGGAGGGAAGTGAAATTCTCTATTCAAGAAAGACTCATTTGCTTTCTTAGAAGGGACATCCTTAGGTATCGACGGAGAGGGAATTTCTATAATTGGATTAAGAGAAGTTGAATGCCCAAAAAATGGTTTAGGAAGAATTGAAGTAGTTTTATAAAAATTAAGATTTGCACCTTTAATGGCACACAACTCTAACTCAAACAAAAAATTCAAAAGATTAGGGCATAAGGAATTGATCTTACTAAAAAAATGCATCTTGTCAAGAAGTTCTGAGTTAAAGCCATTTTCCCGATTGAATTGGAGCCTCTTCTAGAGTTTGCCCCTCGTTTAGGGTTAAGGGAGGCACCAGATATTCATGCAAATCTCCAATTTTGTAAGGCATGAAACCCACTTCCTCCTTTGAGAAAGTTGAATCATCAAAAGAAGAGCATTAATCGTGAAGGTGTCCCATTCTCCTACACCAATGACATCTAAAACGAATGTTTAAAAAATCCAATCTTTGTTGGATTTTTTTACTCCCCCAAGCAATAACCAAATTCATTGGAAGGCCCCTTGCTACATTTAGCTTTACCATAAACCTAGATATGTGCTTTTCTTATGATTTGAAATGATCTTTATCCAATTGAATAAATTTCCCAATATTATTAGCCACATCTATAAGGACATTCCAAGTCCAGTGCTTAAAGGGAAGCCCGGGTTATAAAAGCCATAGGTGTATTTTGTTAATTTAATCCTTAATGGGATTGAATCCTGAGTGCCATCGACTGAGAACTTAAGGAACCCTTTTCGATCACCCATAATCTTGATAGTATCTTCGAAGCGTCAATATCCTATTAAGAAGTGAAAGCAAAGCCAACCCTTAAGTAGAAAACTCACTTTTGGAAAATAATCCAATATAGGTTTTGAATTAACTGAGATCCATGCTTGAAGCTCCACTTCTATCATTTTCAAGTTCTCTAGTTTTCCAAAAAAAGACGAACATACAAACTCTCAACCCTAGCCATGTTTGTATCCCATATCAATGCCATATAATTAACTTTTTGTTTTGCTTTATATGCTTTAATATGATGATGATTCCGAGCTTTTTCATCATACAAAATATTAGATATGCAAATAGGATCCCCAATTGAAGAGGGTTTCGACACAATTGCTGGTTCAGAAAACCCTCTAGGACAAGACCCTGGTTCTAAAACAACTAAGGTTTTTTTACCAGTTATCTCCTCATCACAAAATGGTCTATCCATGAGACTCTTAATAGGAGGTTTATTATGACTAGGAGTACCTCAAGCATGTTGATCCATGTGATTTGTCAGATTTCCTTTAAGACACTTGCAGGACCCCACATCCGAAGCTAGGATAGGTGCTGCCAAAGATTCTAGATCTAAGTCAGTCCAAAAGTCACACCCTTCCTCCATCTACGCATAGAGAACCAATTCAACAAAGAACGAGTCCAGTCATGTGGCTACAGAAAGAAAGAAAAAACAAGAATTATACCCAATAGGAAAAAAGGAAAAGGAGAAAGACAAACAATATAGAAGGATCTGCAGAAGAAGACTCAAAAGAACCAATAAAAATTACCACGTTTTGTTAGGGTTGGTACTAAGTTCCCAAGGGGTTGGGAATGGACTCCTTGGTTTCCATAGCAACAGAAGATCCCTAGCTAGGGTTTCTGAGCATTTTTGTAGAAGTCTCTAGCCATACGTAGCATCTAAAAAAACTTAATTAAAATTAAATAAAATTACTATATTTAACCTAATATCTACTTTATCACAATAATTTGTTAAAAAAAACATTCCATTTATGATAACAATAAGGCTAAGAAGACCTATGTAAGCAATTGGTCCTTCTTTCTTTTCAGCTACCTATCCATACAAATCCATGTTCATAACCATAACTTAATCCACCTTATCCACATAAAAAAAAATGGATTAAGAGGAGACATAATTTGTCAAAATACTTATTCATACCAATCCATATCCATGTTCATGGAAACTCCACCTATTATGAAGGGAAAACCATGAATGCTAACATTAAACCATAATGTTAAAGAGGACGCAAGCTCAATGGGACTAATTTATCATAATGGTCCTACTAAGGGGAACCATTCCCATCACATTCTCATTGGTAACCATAGCTTAATCTGCTTTATCCCCATTCGTAATCATAGCTTAATCTGCTTTATCAAAGTCAAATCCACATTAACTGAATCTATCCCAGGTCCTCTCCTTTGGGTTGGTGGATGAGGTGTTAAAATTGGAGTGGTTCTAATGATTAAAAACATGTGCTATTTACCTTAAAGTCATAGGTTCAAAATTAGTGGAGATAAAGTTACTCATTAACTTATTATAACACCACCAACAACACTGGTTATTGGATATACTTCTCCATGGTTGTTGTTCCCATGGTTTAAATAAAAAGAGAAAATATTAATGGTAATTCATTAATATTACTTTTTGACAATGCAATGGCAAAATAGGGCGTGCTTTCCCAAATAAGCATTTGTATGGTATAATGGTACCTACCCTCGAACTATTTTGAGCCAATCTCATAATGAGTAGGGCGGTCTGCAAGTTTTGTCGTGGCATTTTGGTTGTCTTATTTAACCTGCTATTTCTGTGAGTTGTGGCAAGAAGCCAACCATCCACAATGCTTGTTATACACCTGTGAGAGCATGATTGTGTGGCGACTGGCGAGCCACACATCGACAATGCTGGTTACTGTGCAGCACTTATTCAGGGCAACATATGTAATAATAGCATGTGCATTGTGTCAACGTAGAGATGGAAACCAGTTTCCAACGCAACTAGAATACGACGCATCGTCATCTCAATAAAATAAAAAGCAGTCCGACAGAAAGGACCCACATGTGAACAGTGGTTGTAACTCAAGAACCTCAGCAATAATACACACACAGATAGGAAAATGTGAAAACTGAAGTTACAAAATTGTCCAAGGCTCTCAAGTGCTGAGATTGATGTTGAAATTGTGAGAGAGATGGACTGATACTAGGAAAAAGAGTTGAAAGGGAAAAGGACGCTGAGCATTGATTGGGTAATGCAGATTGGCTTTGCATCCAAAATCCAAATCCCGGCCACACTCATATCTGGCGACGGGGCAATTGATTTAACCATTCATTCATGAATGTGAACTTTGACATTAATAGACGCAAGCTGTCAAAGAAACAAAGATAAATTTAAAACAGTACGAACACAAACACGGGCAAAACATGGGAGGATAACCACTTTTCATAGTCCCATCCAACGAGAAAGGAGCGAGCAGCAGGAATCGGGGTTGGAATTTCATATGGCGGACACCCGATTTGCCCGAGTTATCTGGGTAGATTTGGAGGGGATCAATACAATTTGGAGAAATCGATTCTATGGAGAAATAGAAAGGCAGTGAGCTAAATTTTAGATTATTTGCATCATTTTTTATGTAAAAATTTTCACTAAACTCTGGTAAAAATGGTTGAAATTACATTTTTAGTTTGTTGAAATTGCATAATTATGTTGAAATTACATTTTAGTTTGTTGAAATTGCATAATTCTGTTGTTCCAAGGGTTATCCAAAACCTTGAATCCATTTTATTACTAAAATTGCAATTTCCATAACCAAAATCTTAATTTCAGTCAGCAAATTTAACCAACAAAAATGCTAAATGCTAATGGTGTAAAGTTTAGAAAGAAAGCAATTAGGTCATGAGGCTATCTTGGTGGCCAGTTTTGAACCTTATACATAGGGGCAGAGGCATTCATTCATTCATGTAGCAGTATAAGGGTCTTTATCCTACGCGTTCATTCATTCATTCATAGTAGGTTACTTTTACTTTCTGTACCAGCATCACCAGGAAAGGCTATATCTAAGTAAATCCGCTGGACGTTTCATATTTGGAAGACAAATCTGACAAGGTACCTTTTCTGGTCATTTATGGTATTATATGTTTGGAGTAGAGGTAGGTTTGGCTGTCCTTGTACAGGAAAGAAAAAGTAAATGTGACTGCATTTCATGAATATATTTAAGCCCTTTGTACTTTTTTTCATTCAAGAGAAATAACAGGCTGAGAATTAACCAGAAGAACGGGTGTTTTCAGGAATGCTGCCATTTGTGGGCTTTCATTTGATTAACTGCAACTAATTATCCTCTTAACCCGTAGGCCCAAGGAAGCATGTTACCAAAACGGTAATAACTGCAAAATAAACACCCATTTCACGTGCATGGTTTGCAAAATATAAATAGTAAGAGAGAGGCCGGACTCCAGAGAAGAGAGCAGAGTAGCGCAACCTTGAACCCATCATACATACCGTCGGTCAGGCATTAACTCATGCATTGTCTAGTCCTACCGTGAATAGCTGTGGGCTATATATGGTCTGCTTTGAGTGAAGATGGTACAAGCAATAATTTGCTATTTCGACAATTATATTCTACATATAAGAATATAGCGATAATTTCGAGATTGACTGACCTGAGGAGTGAGGACATAGATACCATCAGGTCAGATCAGCTTTTTCAACGATATCTCATTCTCGACTTTTAATCCCTAACCCTCTCCTCTGTCTGACGACTGAGAAATCTAGACAGGCCATGTCGTTCTCTATCATTATTATCTACGACTGCAGTTACTATCTACAATTGTGCCAGCAAAAGAGATGGCGACCTTTTATCCTTTTTCATGGGGATAAGAGTCATGTGGGCAGCGTTAGATTTGCAGTCCTCTGCTTCCTTCCGTGCATTTTTTCTATAACAGTTGTTGCAATTTTGGCAAAAATTTAAGACGAAGAGTTAAGGTTCTTGGCATTGCTATTGTTGGGCCCGATCCAGTTCACAATATCGTTTTTAACCTAGACACTTACATTGATATGCGTGTAAACACAGATAACCATCTATGCTCCAAATATGAAGAAAGCTCCAAACGAATGTTGTCCCACCGACCTTTATATCCCCTACCCCTAACTTCTCAGAATGAATATGAACGGCTCTTTCCTGTCAGACGCCTTTTATTTCCATCAGAGGTCTCTTTTACCTCGCTTGGATTGCTTGTTACCTAGTATAGTTGACGGTCACATGGGGCCTATCATAGTCTTCCTCGTAGGAGATGACATTGGCTGCAGCTCCTGAAATTATAGTCTTCCTCGTAGGAGATGACATTGGCTGCAGTAGGATGCTTGGCAGACAGATGAATATCCAAACAAACCCATATGACTTCTCAGAACGTTTTTTTCATTTTTATAGGTATTTGACATTTAAGTTTTTGATAAACAGGTCAACATTGAGAGGTGAAAAAATATTTGGAACGTTTATTTGACTTTAATACCTATGTTAACTACTAAAACTTAGCTAACAATCATTGGCCATTGTGCTGGGTTAACTCTTGTGCTGCTCTTAATTTCCAGTTATCCTAAGAACACATAAATGCTAGACTTCTTTATTTCCATGTATGTGTACTGTATTTATTTAGATTTTGTGTTTCTAATTGTATTATTAGTCTTTAGCTTTGAGCCTTGGGATTTTTCCAAGGAGAATCTCTAAAATTTTCTCCTTTAAAATTTTATAATTTGCTTAGTAAATTTCTATATAAATATTTCACTCATGTTTATATATAGTATAAAAAAATTATTTTATTCACATTTATATATAATATTGAAAATAAATTGACACAAAAATTGGTTTAACCGTCAAATGATAGGCACAAAAAACTTAAAACAGTCATTAAATTTTTATTGACAGGCAGAAGAAAATTGAATTTCCAGACCTGGGCTGCAATAGGATGCTGGGCAGACAGATGAATATCCAAACAAACACATATGACTTCTCATGACTCACATTTCTATACTTATCTCAGGTACAGATTTTGCTGTATCTGCAGAATCGCTGTTGTCTATTCTGCTTTAGAGATATTTGTTTTTTTGAATCAAGAGAATTAGCAACTTCTCAGAGATATATTCAACAGCTTGCAAAGTTAGATATACTAGGAACTTATGACTCAGCAAGGGCTTAGACCTCTAGGAACCCACTCTGGATATAATCATAGGTGGAAAGCCTATCCAAGGATTAGCAACTTCCCAGAGATATGTTCAACAGCCTGCAAGTCAGATATACTAGGAACTTATGACTCAGCAGAGGCTTAGACTTCTCCTAGCCCACTCTGGATATATTCAACAGCCTGCAAGTCAGATATACTAGGAACTTATGACTCAGCAGAGGCTTAGACTTCTCCTAGCCCACTCTGGATATAATCAAAGGTAGACAGCCTATCCAAGGATCACCTACTCTTCTAACCTTGTCACAAAGTGCTAAACAAACAACCTAACCAGACCAATTTTGCTTATATCACATATTTGAGTCCATAAAATGTCACCATACTGTAACACAATGTGAAATTATTATTTGCATACCGTTTAAGGTCAATATATTAAATCAGTTCTAATTTGATGGAGCATCTCTAATATATTCAATCAGTTCTAATTTGATGGAGCATCTGTAGAGCACTTCTATTTAGACCGAGTGCCGAGTAATTAATCTGTAAAATGTAACGTACATATTGTTCGTTTATGTGCGTGATCAAGTTTTTCAGTTTCCCTCTCTGTAAAAATACTAAATAAAATTATCAGTGACAATATTCATAATAAGTTTCCTAATATAAAATATTGGTATTTTCATTTTCATTTTAATAAATAAATTCAATAATTAAGTAGTGTAAAAATACCAAATAAAATGATCAGTGACAATGTTCTTAGCAACTCTCTTAAAAGTTGTTTGAAATATAAAATATTGGTATTTTAATTTTTTTTTAATAAATAAATTTAATAATTAAGTAGGGTGTATATCGGTTTCTTTGAGCTAATAATAAATGTACAACCAAGATTCATTTTGTGGTCCACTATATTGTTATGGTTAAATACATCTTCATTACTATTTAAATAAGCTTTGCATTTAATATATCTAATATTTATGTTTACTGAAATAAATAATATTTATTTTTATTTGATTGTTTTTCTTTTCTGATGTATTGTCCTCAATTCCACTTTGAGAGGATTCCTTGTTGTAAAATTTTATTTTTATGCCCAAAAAGCTTAGAAAGAAGTGTTATAAGGTAAAGGAGTTTTGTATTGTAGCAAAGAGTATGAAAGTGCATTCTAATGTGGGTGTACCTAAGGCATTCTAAAATAAAGTGACTTTCATCCTCTATGCTTGTAGTCTCATAGAGATTGCAATAAAATAGAAAGTGTTTTTGGCCACACATATTTTCTTTGAACTTAGATGTGATCATTTTTTTAATGTTCTTGATATCTTGCAAAGTGACATTTTTGTCAATCCTCCAATGGTTGCCATGACATCTTTATACCTCTATTAATCTATAATTACTTTTGACTTGATTTTTAACTTATATATCATAGGTATATATGATTTTATCTTGCAAATTTTATCTATTAATAACTACAAAGATATTGTTCATTGTTATAATTTTTTAATTGCTTAATGAGAATGTTTAGCTAATCATTTTTAAAATAACTATCTTTTTAATAAGATGTTAGTTATTTTTATTATTAAACATTAATTTCAGAAAAAAAAATAATATATATATATATATATATATAGTATTTACAATTATATATTAAATTTAATATGTGATGTTAATAAATTAAATTATAACAACAATGTTTTTTAAATTGAAATACATTAGATTATATTAAAAATAAGCTACCTTAGGTCCAACTAGGAAAGATACAAAACGAGAGGCAATAACACGGGGTTCACTCACCCTATCACTATCGCTCATGGTATATTAAAGAATATCCCTTATTTCACTAAATATTGGAAAATGTTTCCTAAAATTGTTGAACCCCCCTCCTAATATACCTTTCTAATTAAGAAAACCCCTAGTTTCACCATATATTGTAGGCATCCATTTTTATCCACCCAATTTTAATACCCCCTTTATATCATGTTATCAAGTTGTAACAAGCATGAGCCCTAATGCATCTTAGTATAAGCAAACATGATGCTAAATGAAATAATAGTATAATGCTAATAATGATCCCACGAGGATTGCAAGGGCCACTGATCAATTTGAAGCGTTGGATAGTGGAAGACCCAATAAAATAGTAACGGGGAGTAAAATACAACCCAATAAAGAGATCAATATAACATACAAATTATAGTCACTCTAATTCTTAGAAATGATGAGAATTGCAGATGTTTCACGCCACAACCTACAAATCTACCAATTTTATATCATGTCAATACAAGTATAGCCATAGAGAGCTCATGTTTTTAATAAGCTTAATAAATTAAATTCCATAAAAATGAAAAAGTGAAACCCTTTAGTGGATGGACTTCCTTACCTTCCTATCAAAATAGACATCATTGATGAACTTTGAACTCAAATGAACATACAAAAATTCATCTTACTTTCCAATAACACCATATGATCATGTGCATAACCTGGATTAGGTCATTCACAAGAATATCTACTTTTTTTACCTTTACACGAGAGGGGAAAATATCCATTGTTAAATTTCAAGTATGCAATAGTTATAAAGATACACACATGGTGAAACTTAAATTATCCCATTTCATGGTATCGATAACACATATGGTATGTAAATTTAAGGATTTAGATTTTCACCTATGTTCATGTCAGTTCTAATACAATATCTAATACAATATTAAGACAGATGCCTTGCATATAACAATTGAAAATACAATTATGAATGTGACAAATATAACTCAATCTAACAACTATTCATAAGTGGCAAAAAGTTCAAATAAATAATTAGTTAAGAAATATTGATCTAGCTTTTCTTAGTTCTAGTGAGCCAATAAAGATTGATCTCACTTTTCTTGGTTGTCTTGGAGCAAGGTTTGATTGAATATTAATAACCACCTAAACCCCAAACTAAAAAAATATTCTAAAAAAAAATACTTTATAAGTTCAGTCATTTGAAGGCATAAATCCATCCCATGGTTTGGAGGTTATTCATTAGTAGAAGTTAGGACTAATATGAATCCATCCAATAATTTGGAGGTATGAATCTAGCCCGTGATTTGGAGGTTATTCCTTAGCAAAAACTAGGACTAATATGAATCCAACACATGATTTGGAGGTATGAATTGAGCCCATGATTTGGAGGTATGAATCCATCCCATGATTTGGAGTTTATTCCTAAGCCCACCCAAATAACATAACCCCCAATATTAATATTACTATGTCAAATTAAAAATCCCCCCTTGACCCCTTAATATGAGGCAATATATTTTTTAGGTTTTTAGGAGTATTCAAACCCCCAATATGAATGGACGTGATATGATATTGCCCTGCTAGTGAACCTCCCATGGAAAATAGTTCACTCTGCCCAATTTCAAAAGTTCTAGTAGCTCTCGATTGAATCCACCTATTCATGTTTGTGTTTTTTACTTTTTCTAGTTTACTAGTATAATCCTTATGAAGCTATTACAACAAAATTCACATTTGCATAATTTATATAAGTGCAAAATTCGCATAATTTATATAAAAAACATGGTAATTAGAGAAACAAGGAGGTCTTAAAGATTGTCATGTTGTTTATGACTCATTGGTATTGGGTTGTGTATGCATGAGTTGGACCACATTCCTATTCACTGAAGGTTCTTTCTTAGTTAGGACCGTGATATGTCTTTGGAGACCCCATTGATGAAGTTTTCTGATACTCGTTTCTCCTCACTCTAGGCACCAATTCCCTCTTCAGCTTACTAACCTCCTCCTGTATCTCCCTGATTTGCTCATTTTGCTCTCGTCCTCTTTCTCGAAGACAACGGACCTCCTCTTCTAGCATGGAATTCTTGGATTTCATTTGCTCCAATTGGGCACTGGAAACCTCATATCTCTACACTGCCTTCCTTATCTCTATCTCTGTCCACCTTTCCATGTATTGTTTCCATCTTTTTGTGTTTCTTAAAAAAATCCCATCGTCTTGACTCTAATTTTGCAATACATCGCTCTTGCTAAAGGGGAGTCATCAGGGAGCGAGAGCTAGAGCCAGCCATTATGACTCCAGCTATACTGATTTTGACAACACACCAAACACCTATGACCAGTCGACTTCTACTGCAAAACCAAATGTTTATCACCCTCAGACGCTCATGATCTGCCTTCACCCGCCAGTCCTGTTTGATGAAAAATGCTCGCCACCCTCCATTGACGCTATCTTAGTTGATTTCCCACACGTTTCAGACAAGGAATGAAAGGAATTGTACTTCAATCATGGAGATACAATGAATAACCACTTGCACAAGTCGTCTTGGAAAAGGATGAGGTTGCTCCACAACCTTGCTTCATCATGCTTAAACCACTTCACACTTGTCATTTTTTATTGCATGAGAAGTATCTTGAAGAAACGAATAACACTTAGGGGATATGGATTGCATGGGTGCTCCCCCAACCCCAATTTTGCATAGTGCTTGGCTTAGAGAGCAGGCAAGGTTAGCATGTTTGTCCACTACCTTTTTGTGGTTTCAATTTAAGTGATAGGCTTGAAAGGAATCAAAATTCTTGCACCTTATAAGGAATCTAGATATTATCCTACTTAAGTAGGGGTCTTTGGGGGGAAGGTTTGCGAATCAAATAATGGACTAGCGTTTGTGAGTCCTCGATGATGGGGAGCTTCTTGCATCCATTTTCCACAGCTAGCTCGACTCCCTTCCATAGGGCTAGTGCTTCCGCTTGGTTGTTCACAGCTATGCCTAGTCCCCATGCATACTTTAGTTCTTGTGGTTCTTTTAGGTCTAAAAGAACCTGTGCCCCTACCACCCCTAATTATAAAAATAATGTTAAAAATAGTTTACCACATTAATTAAAAAAATGATTGTTATGAGAAAATCCATTTTAATTAGGTTTAAAATAATTTATTTTAACAATATAATTTTGAAACAATATTTCACTTTAAACAAAAAATTTTTCTTAATAATTAAAATTTTTAAATTAAAATAGATTTATACTAATTTAATATATTATTTTATAAAATAAAATTATTCCATATCTAAATCTAAAAAAAATTATTCAAATTAAAAAAAATACCTTTTTAAACTTTTTTCACTTAAAACTTATACTAGCAACCATATTAATAATAGGAGTTCAACTAAACCTTATGCACATTAACATTACCATGTGACTAACTCCACTTATCACATGAGTTTATTAAGAATTTATTAGGAGTTAGATTGTCACACCAATTGCACATTGGCTCAACTCCCACCTGCAAAATAGAGTTTTACTAAACCTGGTGCACATTACCTCCACTCCTAGGTGTACATTATCTCCACTTAGAGCTACTACATGAAGTTCCACATTAACTCCATATTAGTTCAAACCCAAAATTCTAAAATATAAAGACCTATCAACTTAAAAATTGTATTTTAAAAACAAATTCATGAAAGACATATTTAAACCTCTTAAATTTTATAAAATTGTATTTTAAAATCATATTTATGAATAACATATTTAAACTCTTAACTGTAGAGAAACTAAAGTGAAAGTTAGTGCAAATAGTTAAACCCCGATCCCCAGGCGAACCACCAACATATCAATGAAGACTAGTGTCGGGAGAACCCACTTGAAGAGGTGCACAAAACCACACTTCTCCATGCATGACCTGGTGACAAACAATCTGAGGTTTAATTAGATGTGTCCCCTTGGGTTCTAGCAACAAAAAATAAGAAGGTTGTGTCCTCTTATAAAATACATGTATACCTTTTAAATAAATTTAAATTAATACTCAAAGTTTAAAAAAATATTTTTAAAACCAATGAAATCCATTTATAAGCTCATATTTCTTCATAATAATTAAAAATCTTTAGTGGTCTTGTAACGATACTTTGTATGGAAAAATTAGAGTGGAGGTGCTAGTGACATGATTACACATGGTATTTAGGCTAAATACATATAATAAGTATAATATTGTTTTTTATGATAGGGTTTATTTAATAAAATAATTTAAATTTATTAAATATTTTATTTATAAAAAACATAATAAGTATTGGTTTGGTTATGGAGTAAGATTTAAAATTGTTTATAAATAGTTATAAGTTAGTAAAGTATCTAAACCTAAAATTGCTTTTAATTGTTTATGAGTTAGTTTTGTTTATAAATAAGAAAACAAGTTACTCTATTTTTTAGGTTATGTTATTTCAAATGACATGATTTTTCTTGAAAATTTATAATCAATCAACTAATATTTATAAATAACAACCATTAATCAATTTTGATAACCTTTAATCAAATCTTTGTCTCCCCATTTTAAAAATCAGTTAATCATAAACAATAATTAATATATAAGGAATTAATCACATCCTTATGGCACAAACCTTCCATTACCAGTTTTGGAAATTAGCTAATCATGCAAACTATTTAAAGGAGTGGACTCTATTTTGAATTAGTAAATCATGTCAAGGGATTAAAATAATGTTTTCATAATCATGAAAACTAATTAAAGTAGTGGACTCTATTTTGAATTAGTAAATCATGTCAAGGGACTAAAATAATGTTTTCATTGAAATTTAAAGGGACAACTGTAGTGATAAGACTGGAAACGATTTTCAGCCTCATGATAGCTGCTCTTTAGAACAGTAATAATAGTCAGATTGAAATTGAATGTTCTTCCTCAAGGTCGTTGAAGGGTTACATGAAAATCACTGAAAAAATATAACAATGCCACAATGGCCATCCGGGGCAGGTCATGCCAAAAATGTTAGCCTCTTCTAACTCAGAATTTGTTTGTCCATGCGACGAGGCTTTCCAACTTGTTATTTGAAGATCAACCTAGAGACAAATTCAATGAGTGGTCCCTTGGTTTTGTTCCATAAGTGTTTATCAAAGATGGTGTAGTGGCCGAATGCAAAATATTCTTTGTCTGCATTAATGCAGGCTGGAACAAGAAATGAAACCCCCTTTTCTGCAGCCATTCTGAAGAAGGACTAGTTGTTGAAGAATATATTTGGGGTGAGAATCCTGATGATGCTGCACTTTCAATCATTGCAGGGGGAGGAGCTGGCCTATTTGTAGGCAGTTGCCAAACCCAACCTGGTGCTTGTTGATACCTTTGCAAAGAGGGTACTTCACATGACCAGCTTTGGGCGCTTTGATTTAATCCATCCAAAAGGTTTGGAACCTGAAACCAATGCAAAATAACACCATCAATTCCTGTCTAAATTATGCTTGGTCCACCCGTCCAAACATTTATAGTCGTTAAAAAACAATTAATACAATGTAAATAAATTGACAATGAATGAATTTTAGATTGATAGATTTTTTAATACTAGGTCTAGAATATAGCCAATAATTTTGATTGCGTTGAAGAAATGTATTATACAGTCCAGTATCAGAGGGATGTGTAGCTCATTCAGTACTCAGTCTAGAATGTACAGATGTCATTTATAAAAAAAAAAATTATTATTAAAAATAACATGTCTTCTTAAATTAAATTAAAATGATTTAGAATTGCATATATATAAATTAGATAAACTAAAATCATAAACATTGAATTACATATTTCCTCAACACTTCCATTATTTGATCTTTCTGGGTGTTTGGTAGATCCCCTTTTAGATAGATCTATGCTGGTTAAATAATGTATATACTCCTTAAACTTCTTTTATTAATAAAAAAAAATGACAAGATTGGAGGATTGCAAGTATGATATCCATAATTCTTTGTCCAATTCAACACTTTAGCGTTTGTTAGAGTAAATATATATTGGTCAAGATCATGATCCCGGCCTAAGCTCATTCAAAATATCCATAAGTTCATATCTGAATTCCTTGATTATACCTTTCATAATCTGCCTCATTTCATCACCTTTCCTGCCCACAGATTCGTTTCATTTGTGATATTTCAACCAATACTAGATGCAATTTAGTAATTTGTTTCTCTATGAAGACTAAACTTATCAAAATTAATAGTATTTGAGTACTCCACATGCCTAGTTGAATTTGTAACTTGATCTTGATATAGGCTAAATGGCATATTTTATTTTTTCAAAGCGTCTCCCTGTAAAGTTTGGTCTTTGGCAAGGAAAACTGTTTGCTTCATGTATGGCAGAAGGTATGTTAGTTTATTTTGGATAGTAAATTCAAACTGAGATTTTGCTGGCCACTGTACTGAATTTGTAAAAGGAAACTACACTAACTACGATATAGTAGGCTGACTACTTGAAATAATGGTTATAGCCTAATAAAAGTAATATATTATTCAACATATTAAACTATAAAATATTTAACACGGCAGGATCTTCCTATGCTAATTACCTTAGGCTTAATCAGGCCGGATGTCTTCCATTCAGCTTCAGACAAATTGCATAAATCAGACTCCGATCTCATTGGGCCATCGTTATTGTCCTTCGATACCAAAGAGCCATCTTTTGCAACTGAATTACCAAGACTAAGATCCAGATCTGGATCTGGAACTGCGCATACAAATATCAATCTCAAAGACCATAAACTGTAGTAATCTTACAGAATAAGTGCAAAATAGGTTTTCAAAACCCTAAACTAAACTAACGTATTGAAAACCCTAAACTAAATTAACGTAAAACTATTTCTTCTAGATACAGTAACTAATATCCACAATTAAAATGTAAAGCAGCAAAACATATTTAAGAATTTAATGTAAAACGCATATTCCACCTTTGTCCTCTGTAAGGGCTAATTCACTTTCATATAGCTCAGGGCTAAAGTTGGTAACTGCTTCCCTCCCATTGCATCTAATTGCAGCCCTGTCATATGCCCTGGAACATTCCAATTGCTTAATCTAAATTATCAAAGATATGGAGATTTCAAAAATCTATAAGAATTTAGCA
This sequence comes from Pseudotsuga menziesii, assembly GCA_001517045.1. Taxonomy (NCBI): domain Eukaryota; kingdom Viridiplantae; phylum Streptophyta; class Pinopsida; order Pinales; family Pinaceae; genus Pseudotsuga; species Pseudotsuga menziesii. Next base: position 26,451 of record LPNX010200641.1, read on the forward strand.
CGTCATTGGAAATTTCAAAAACTTATAATGAACAACACATCACAAATATGGCAAATTTAAGAAACTTATAATAGACAACAATGAATTATTGTTTCTTGTCCAGCTTTCTCCATTTAAAATTTTTCATTGTTTCTTGTCCAGCTTTCTCCATTTAAATATTTTAACTTCTACTGCAATTAGAGCGTACATACCTTGCAGCTTCCACTTCGTTGTCGAATAAACCCAAGTATACATACCTGGTATGATAACCCACCACAAATCTTAGTAAAGAATCGATATCAAATACTTCTGAAATAATTTAAAAAATTCTATAACTGATGCAGCATTTGCAACTTGTTATATCTATAGATATTATCTTAGATTTTGGACTTGTTTGAGCTGATTAACAAGATTAACCCAAGTGTAACTGTGTAACAAGTGTATAACAGGATTTATTTAATGATCGTGGTATCTTGTTATGCTTAAATGCATCTTAATTAAGATTTAAATAAGCTTCAGTTGAAAGGTTGTTAAAGGAACCTGTTTTAACTCTAACAATCTGGTATGAATAATGTATATAAAATTATATATTTTAGTCTTTATTTAAAAGTCAGCTATCTTCACAAAACTAAGGAGTTGGTTGTGTCAATCCACATTCAAGGACCACTTTACTTGTAGTTGTGCTAGTTACCATTATTACAATAAAATTGGTCCACAATACAATCTTGCTTTTACAGTGGTTCAATAAAATCTAATCTATCTACCAATCAAACTTATTATATCTATTATATAAAATAAATAATATCATATTTTATGTGATTTATGAGTTTATTTATTTAGTTTAGATGTTTTAAAGTTCAATGTAGCCATGTTCTAAAATATTATTTATATAAAGATCTATTTATTTTGTTGACAAGTCAGCCATTTACTATCAATATATATCAATATGACTCCATATTTTCTTATACATATGTATTTACCCTAGAGTTAACCATTAAACTAAATTGAGAAACAAGAGCAAGGCTTAGTTCAATCATCTCAGGCTTTTAGTTCAATCATATCATCCTAGAATTTTAAATCCAATCTACCAGCTTGAAACAGAAATCGCCATTTTGGATAAAGGAAGAGATACAATTACTTTTTTCCCAGAAATTGGCCCATTCTAGCTTCCCATCTGCCACATTTGTGCAAGGTGACACCTCTAAACTTTGAACTTCCTCTAGGAAATCCAGTACTTTGACGCCGAAGGACATGGACAAATTCCTCTTTTGTGAGCTTAGTCATCTGAGGGTAAGAATAAACGTATCTGTTAACTGTATTTAATGAAAAACCAATTAACCCCATCAGAAAATTTAACTGAGCAATGGTGAAATTCTTTATTTACCTGTTTCACATCCTCCTCATAATCATCAATGTTAAAATTTATATCAGCATCTACACCTCTGAATTTGATGGCTGCCCTGTCATATGCCCTGCAACAAATGGAAGAATATTATTGATACACATCAATGAGCAGTATAAGCGTTCACCAAAACGCCCAGGACTGGCCGGAATCCAGCAGAGAATATTTTGCTGAAACAACTATTTCTAAGTTTTAAATTACAATTTGGGTAATCTGGGTTTTGAAAGTTTTAAATTACAATTTGGGTAATCTGGGTTTTGAAATAGGCCATTTAGTATAGATCAACTAAATCTATTGAAAAAATAACAATTTCCGTTAAAAATCTAAACCGGTTTCTATACAAAATTCGCCGGCAAAGCTAGGCGTTTTGGTGAACGTTTATCCTAAGTACACATCAATCAATCCTGTATCATTAATTTGCAGTGGAAAGTGTAAAAGTAGACTTTTTACTGAAAAGCTTAAAAAAACACAAAACACAATGATATAAAGATCCTACCTTGCGGCTGCATGGGCAGTGTCAAATCCACCTGCAGTTCAATTAAGAAAATTCAAATTTTTAATGCTCACATTTGATAAATGATATCCCAGCAATAGAAACATTGCAGACTCGGGGAAGGGAGAGTCATTAAAGCAAAAAAACAAACCATAACTGAACTTCATTGGCTGGGGCATTAAGTAAAAATATGAAAACTTATTGACTCACCAAGATAGACTTGTTTCCCGCAATCCCTGTCAGCCAAAATGCGTCTTATTAATGGATGGCATTCAGTTGACAGTAATGCATAAATTTGACCCTATAACATCCCATTTTAAGGACACAATGCATATATTTGAACGCCACTACCCACGTACTGTAATTTTATAAAATCAATTATCGGTAATAGTGTGACCAACCAATCTGCTGCTCCGTTATTATTGAATCTGGAATTAAAAAAGGATCGAAGAAGGTTTTGATACTGACCATATGTGAGATTCCCATCTTCCAGTCCGCCTGTAGAATGTAACACCACGATACTGTGAACTCCTAGAGCGTGGGCCGCGTCTGCTCTTCTTGATGGGCTGTGTACCCTCCTTGGGCGTTGGTGTCCTGAATGATTCCGCTTGACGAAATGTAAGCCCCACCCAATGAGCCCTTGGGAGCTGAGGTCGCCCAGGAATCATCACCTGAGACTCGAACTCCTGACCAACTGGGAAAAACTGGTGAGTTATTCTGTTCGTACATCCTGATCCTCCATTGCTAACCCCATTACTTGCCTCCTCCGTGCAATTGCCTTTCATAATATTACTGAAAGAAAACCCGAAGAGCTTACCAGGTTGAACTTGGGCTTCAGATCCCGGACCACTGACATTCTCCTGTGAAGATCTTGCATCCATCTCTGCGTGTTCAGAAGGACAAGCCTGGCTCATCGAGTACTCCTCACAATCAACAGACATCGCAATATTGCCAATCGCCACCGATGAACTGGAACTCGAACCCGAGACGTTCTCGTCGCGAAAACTAGCATTTCCTAGAGAAAGATTTCCTTCAGCTGAACAAGCTGCCTCCATTGGCACCACAACCTGTGGCTCCTTGGTAGCCAGCTCCGGCATATGATTCAGATCCCACATTAGAAAACCTAACAAAAATCGAAATGATAGAAGGCCTGGTTCTTGTAGCTATCAGTTGGTTCTTGTAGCTATCAGCTGGTCCTAGAGACTGGCAGATATAATGGATTTTGATCTACTCTTAGGAACACGTTTCCAGCTATATTCCTCACCAATCTGTTAATTTCAAAATAATTACTGGAACTCTGGTACACCCAGAGAGGCCCCCTCTCCTAATGAATGAACCCAACGACCATTGTGATTTAAAGTCTGATCTGATAAATGTAAGCAGTGGCAGCTTTATCCACCAGCTATGTTGGCCTATTAAACTTCTTATATAGAAATACTATTGACTTGAAGCAGCTAGTCCAGGACGTGGGTTGCTCACAAAAAAACTTGAGCATTTCGGGATGGACCCATCTTCATTTCTACTTCTACAATCTTTGCCTGTATCCATATGGTGTATAGTGCAGCTGCAAGCCAAGTACTACTACACCAAGCACTGTATATACCACTGATTAATTCATCATATCCATAATATATAGTTTACTAGTCTTCTCGATTTTCCTTAGAAATGTCCTTGAATATTAGTCACTTTCTAATCTATTACTTTTCATTTGATTCCCATAGCTGCTCATATAATTAATTTAATCGTTTGTCAAAACCTAATCAAAACTCAAAAGCCTCGGAGCTGAGAAATACAAAGCCTGGTAGCTACAAGCTCCAGTACAGTAATCAATGGCCGCAAACAGTTATAACCATATAAGATTTGCAGTGAAACTCAGGTAGACGGATATCGAAATCTGAGAGCAAACTGCATCGGCCTCTTCGGCTCCGCCCGTCCAGCCCAATCCCGTACCCAGCTGCTCCAAAGATGAGCAAATCCAGCCAAACAGGAGGAATCGTAAAAACAATATATAATAAATACAATGTCACCTGATTCTTTTACCCAAAAATCAATTTTCTTGGTGATTTTTTGGTTTTAAATTTGCGGGTCTAGTTAGAGCGCCCCTGTTCATGCGGTTCCTTAGACGTTGATGGGTCCGTCGACGTGAATTCCTCACGGCGTTCAGAAGGCGCCGTCCTGGTGTTGTTGTCGGTCGATTGCAAGTCAAGTCAATTCACTTTCTTAAACCCCGTAGGCGACAATGAAACCTTAAAATGTAAAAAAGTTAAAATTAGCCCAGATTGACTTACACTATATTTAGTTTAATTTAATGTTAATACGAAATAAGTATATCGCAGTGATTCTTAACAAAATGTCAGAAAGTAGAATGTCCATATCTACATGTCCCCAAAATGGAAAAGCCTGGAGGTCAAAAACAAAATCATTATATCAATTGAAATGTAAAGTCTCTCATGCCAAGTTGTTGTCGTGGTCTTAATTTTGAATGTTGGGTAACTCTTTATCTTTTTTAATTTGGATTTAAATAAAAAAAACAATTTATTCATACTTTATTTAAATTTTTTTATATAAATTAATTGAACATAGAGTAATATGTTTTCTGAAAAATACTAAATTAGTTGAATATAGACTAAATCTGTTTACATAAAAAACAATATAGTAATAATATGTCTATATATAAAAAATATATATGAAGAACCAAGAAAACCTTTAACATAACTTGTTAAAGTTCTGTATTGGTTACATAGTTATATATGATTTGAATTAGAATGGGGAGCATAATAGCATTCCTCTCAAACACCTAATTTTTAATCAATATGAATTATTAAGTTAGGTAGTTGTTTCAAATTTTATTATTTTAATTTTAATTATTTTTCAATTTTTTTAATTGATTGATTTATATCTATTTAGTTAATTCATATTAAGCTATGTAGTTATTTCAAATTTTATTATTTTAATTATCTTTCATTTTTTTCAATTGATTGATTTATATCTATTTAATTAATTCATGTGGTTGAGATATTATCACTTATTGTAATGTAACATTACATATCATTACTAAAATTTTAAAACAAAAAACGTGTAAGTTTGTAAAATAAAAAAATTAATACCAAATAAAAAAATAATTATAAATTAAAATATATAATTAATGGTAATAGTTGGAAAAAAAGTAATTTAATTAATTGGTAATCAAATTACATGTTGCAGAAAGGCTCTTCCTAGTCCTTCCATGAAAATGGCTTGGCCATTCTGTCAAAAAAGATGAAGAGAAAAATAAGTTTTGTGTTGTTTCTAAACAAAATATAAATATTGTTCTGGTCTTTTTTGGAGAGCCCTGAATCGTCTTGCAATAAGAGGCAAAAAAATGTTTTTGTTCACCAGAGATAGACACGTTTCTATGTCGTTTTATCCGTCCAAATACAAGTTGTTGAGGGTTTATCCCACTGTTCAAAAATGGTTGACGTTGCTTAGTTCGGACGTGGTCCTTCTTTGAAAGGCTTGTGGTAGAAATGGCATGGAAAGAATCATATTTGTATTCGATGATCTTCCACTGACCCTACATGAGATTTAGCCTCTTTTTGGAAAGTTGATCAACAGTTGTGTTTCGTTCCCTGTAAACATTATGACACTGGAATGAGTGAAACTCTTCCAAAATCTGCTGAGTATCTGAAAGCACAATATTTAAGAATACATTGTGGCATATTTGAACATGATTGATCCAATTTATGCCTAGCATTGAGTCACCAAAAATTTGAATACGTGCACAGTTCCTTTCTCTTGAAAAAGTGAGGAGAAGTTTCAAGGTGAGGAGTTTTGAGAAGTTGTTTGTGCCTCGTCCCAGTCCTAGTTGAATTTGGAAGTAGTGGGTTTTGGTAAGAAAGAGAACTGCTTGCCCTTCGCATAATCCTTCTTTTGAGGCGCCATCGAAATAGGCCCATGGAAATTGTTTGTTTATTGTTTCCTCTCTAATGGTTTGTTGCTAGGAAAAATGCACCTCTTGTGGACAAGAGTTGTTCCTCTAGTCTAAATGGTTTGGATCTAGAACAAATAGTTACAACGGAGTTGGAAGACTTCCTCTAGAAGTTGTGGAGATTTGGAATGAGTCCCTTTGATAGAGTAGTGTAGTTGTTTCCTATGGTGATGGATCTTCACGAACGTACCTGCATAATCACATGAAACCAGCAAACAAGATCAAAAGCACCAGAATATAATCCACAAATCTATGTCAGTGACTAAGGAATCCAAAAGTAAAATACATGATTATAACACAACATACTTTACAGAAAAGGAACCAACTTTGCATTAATAATAAAGAAGAGAGCTTACAACCTTCGCCTTAGTGTCGTTGTGCTCTTTCTCATGCCAATGCCTTGTCCCCAAAAGCTCCAACTTGCTCCTCCTATGCTCACCCTACTAATTTAGGCCAGAATCTCAATGCAACAGCATAACTTTGCTCTCTCTCAACCATGGGGTATGAGCCTGGTTTTATAGGCCTTAGGAAGATAGGGATGGTTGATTAAATGGTGGGTGAGGTAGAAGGGAGATCCAAAAAGGATGGATCTCGAGTCCAAGTGTTCCTCGAGAGTAGGGATGAGGTTGCCACAAATTCTTGCTTCAAGAAGCTTCGTGGAAACTTCTCTTTTTCACTTTTTACCTCGGGCATCGCTTCTCCCCCACTATGACATAGCAGTGACATGGTAGAACTGCACATTGGGTAAGGGGAAAAAGCGGTGGCACCACCTACTGTCAAGAGACAGTGAGCGTTTCCAAAGTTTAATGAAGAGAGTAATGCTCCTTGTAATAAGGACAAGAGTGGTGCTGGATTTTTGTATGCAAGACTGAAGTGAGGGCCAATATTTTCATTTCACAACTTGGGATTGAGGGCAATAACTGATGTTTGGGACCTCATCACATGATGATGATAAGATTTATGTGTAACATGGTTCTGGAAATCAATTGATTTTTTTTCTTGCGGAAAGTCTGAAAGGATATCCAAATTGGTTTGTGCAGTGCAATATGGGCTGGAGGCCTTGCCCTGAAATATTGCCATGTCCAAGCCACCCAAGTGCCCCATATTATCAGGAGGGGGAGAGTGTGGTATTTCTCTAATGGTGGAGAGTTGAGCCAGGTTTTCCACAAGTCTTCTACTGTGTTACCGGTCCAGTTCAATGGAAGATTAGTAAGTTAGGAGATCTCTGTCCAGGATTTCCTTAAGAACGAGTAGTCAAAAAATAAGTGTTGATTGGTTTCTTCGTTTTGCATGCATAGAATACACCACCCTGGCCCTTCAACATTCATGCTTTTCATCTGGTCCCCAGTGGGGACTTTCCTTGAGAGGACACACCACATAAAAATCTTGGACTTTAAGGGGCAGTGCATTTTCCATACTTTTTTTCACCACCATTTCCTAGATTCCATCTGGTATGTTGCAGTAAGTTGTTTATATCCCAATTTTTGGGTGTATCTTCCAATTGGTGCATGGAACCAAATAATATCGTCCTGTCGCTCAATGATTCGAACATGGGAACTTCTAAGCGCAAAGATATAGTCTTTCTAGAGGGGGCCTAACTCGTTTTCAGTCCCAGATCTACTTCATTTTTCTATCCCTAGCTCTAGATTGTGGTAGATGCTTGATCTACCACTTTCTGTAGATGGAAATAGCCTTGATCATTTAGGGCTTGAGTGAGGAGTTGGGGAAGAGAGTGCTTGTTTTGACTTCCCAGCCAAGGCTCGATTACAATACAGACTTGATTTCCTCGCCCCATTTTTCAAACTAATCCACTTTCAATTATGGGGAGGGAGAGGAGAACTACCTTCCACGTTGTTGAGACTCCCTTTTTGTTTTTTATTGGATACCTGAGCCAATCTGTTAGAGTGTTCGGGGAAATATACTTATGATTCACCACTTATGTCCAAATATTTTTCGTGGACAATAGTCTCCAGCCCAGTTTTGCGTCCAAGGATTTGACAAAGAGGTGAACATGTTTTAATTCCCACTCTCCTTAGGAGTTTGGCTTTTCCACGCTTTCCCAACTTGCCCAGGGCGATACAAAAGAATCAGAGATACCTGACCAAAGAAATCTGTAGGATATTTTCCTTGTTTGTTCCAAGATTCCTTTGGGGATTCAGGCCAGGGACATCCAAGAAACCGGGATTGCTTCTAGTACCAATTTTATGAGGACCAATCTTCCATCTCTGGATAGCCATCGATGGCATCATGGCTCCATATTTTTAGTCTTTTCCAGTTTTTCTATGAGCCAACCCCAATCATTTTTCTTATAACCATTAGTTTTTAGGTGAAAACCTAGGTATTTGTGCACTGCATCGAGCGGCTTGAGCTTGAAGGGAAAGATGGTTTGTATACCAATGTTATTCATCTTCATTCATGAGTGTTGTCATGAGAGTTGATTTTTGGGCGTTTACTACCATACATGTTGCCTTTTTGAAGAGATTCAGGGTTTTTTGCAGGGTTTATGCATCTCTTCTAGTGCCATAATAGAAGATTAGGATATTATCTAGGAAAAGCAAATGGGTGAGCCTTTGATTGTGAGAAATAGCCATTCCCTTGAACGCTCCCTGTCTTTTTTCATGAGTTATAACTCGACTTAGCCCTCCTGCCACTAGGAGCAAGAGTAGAGGAGAGAGAGAGGGAATCCATGTCGAAGCCCTCTCTCTACCCCGAAGAAAGGAGAAGTTGAGCCATTGATGAGGACTGTAAAGGAGGTTGTGGTGATGCAACTAATGATCCATTTTATGAAACTGTAATAAAACCTATATGAGTCAAAATCATTCTTACGTAGAGCCAACTTACCATGTCAAAGGATTTTGATAGATTGATTTTGAGAATATCTCATTTTCTCCTTATGGCTTTTTGGGTGTGAAGACCCTCTTGGGCTACTCCAATGGATTCATGGATATGCTTCCCTTCCAAGAAACCAAATTGCACCCAAGAGATAACTTTCGACGGGATATTTTTTAATCTTCTTGCAATTATCTTTGCCACTACCTTGTAGGTTACATTGCACAATGAGATCGACCTGTATTCATCCAGAGTGGAGGGGTTGTCTGATTTTGGAATTAGAGCGATGAAAGTGGAATTTAGGGGGGGGGTGCATAATCCCTCCTTTTCTAGATTCTTCAACTAGGAGGAGAAGGTCGGTCCCAATAGTTTCGTAATGTGTCAGAAAGAACTCAATGGGATAGCCATCTGGACCGGGGATTTTATCCTTCTGAAAGATGTGGGGGTTTTCTTGAGTTCTTCTTCAGAGGTTTCCTCCATAAGTTATTGGTTGTCTTCAGGGGTTATGAAGCCAGGAAAACACTAAGAGAGACGAATGATCTCATCCATGTTTGTTTTGTTTTTTTCTTTAAATAGGATTTTGAAGTGTGTAGTGCTTAAGGAAGCCAGTCCCTTAAAGGAGGTAATGTCCTCGTTTTCTTCATTCCTTCGGCTCCATGTGGTGTTTTGAGATTTCCTCCCCTTTGCATAGGATTGGAAGAATTTGGTGTTTTCGTCCCCACTTTCGAGCTAGATTTCCCTGCTCTTCATCCTCCAGACCTCCTCTTCCTCCATTAACAACTTTATTCTTCTATTTACCAAATGCTCCAAAAGAGTCTTAGATTCTAGGTTTAGGTAACCTCCTCCTTCTGTTTCCTGGAGAAGTGCAATCTCCTTTTCTATTTGGATTGGCTCTTTTTCGTCCCTTTCTTTTTTCTTGAAATCCCAATCCTTGATTTTCTTTTTACCTAGGAGAGGTTTTTCACAAAGTGAGGTGCTGCAAAGGATCATTCTTCTGGTTGGAAGGAGGTCCAAGTTGTTTTTATAATATCATAGATTTCTTCCTCCTTCATCCATGCAACACAAAGTTTGAAGGGGTTGGGAGGCTTTGTTGGAGCTCCAGAGATTTCTAGGAAAATTGGGAAGTGATCAAATTCACCTCCTAACTCCACCCATTTTCTAAGATTTAGATTTTTCTCTAGAAACCCCTCCTTGACCAAGAAATGATCCAATTTTTTCGCAACTCTTCCTTCTCCATCTCTTCTATTTGACCAAGTGTGCTTTACTTTGGCGGGGAGGATATAAATAAGTTGGAGCTCTCTAAGGAGGGTTTCAAAGTATTATGAGAGATAGTCACTTCTTGAGTTGGGACCCCAGTTTTCAAAATTTCTCAAGGTAAAGTTCAGGTCTCCTCCCAGGATTAAATTTTCGTTTCTGAGAAAGGGATTTTGTTTTATCCCGTTCCGGTAAGCTACCCTCTCATTCTAAGGCACATAAATATTTACTAGCGTGAAGGAAAAATTTAGACCTGCATTGTAATGTCCCCGGTTTCGACCCCGTTTGCATGATGTATATATTGTAATTAATCCTGGTGAGGAGCTCAAGGCAAAAGCCCCACCATCGATTTGGTTGTGAATGTTCGGCAATGGGGATATTCGCCGATGGTTTGTCGTGCTATCCGGCACCTTATATTTTGACTTCATGTAAACCCGCACATCAATTAAAATAAACCACAACTAGCTACGGCAATGCAGCGTTGAATGAAAAGGGCATGGTTCCGAAGGATAAGGGGTGGGGGATGTCAAACCTTGGTTAAGGGGAAGAACCCATGTTTTATCACCCTTGTTGATTTTCCATCCTTTTGTCTCATCCAACCTCTTCCAACCTCTTTAATGCTTCAGCTGGTGGTTGGGGTAGTTATTACTGAAGTGGTGGTGGTTGTGGTAGGCTGTCAGCCTTACCCACTTGCTCACTCCACCCACGTCTGCCCATTCTTCACCCTCATGCACTCTTCCCTGGTGAGTTCACTCTCACCACGTTTTTGGCTGTTTGCTTCTCACGCAGAGGTTTTGGGGGCGTTTTTGGTCTCACGCAGACATTTTCTGG
>LPNX010200641.1:37395-57267 GCA_001517045.1 Pseudotsuga menziesii
CATTCTCACGCACTGGGGATTTCCTCCCGTTTTTTTTCCTTCACGCACTGGATTTTGCCGGATTTACCCACGCAGCAGTTTTCTTCTGCGGATTTGTGGATAGTGTGGTCGTATCCCTCACTCACAGGATGATTGTGGGTTTTGCATTGTTGCTCACGCTCACCCACAGGCTGGGAGACTGTGATTTCTTCCCCAAAACGGTTTGTATATGTTTTCTTGATGATTTCGTTGCCCAGGACGGGCTGTGTTTTCCCACGGTGTTGGCTGTGGTTGTTGTGGTCCTCCCTACATGCTGGGAACTGTTGTAAATTCGAGTGAGAGTCATTTTGGCCACGATAGGGCCAAGAATGACTCAGAATTCGTTTCCATGTTTAAGGTGACAGCTAAGTAATTGCCTGAGTGCAATGGATAGTCTTTGGACTGTGCTGGCTTGGCTTGTCTGTTGAAAGCCTGTGAAACCCAGCTGTGTTGATTTGTTGTTTGTGCCCCTTGGCTATGTATAAGCCTGCAATTACCCTTATTCCGGAGGAATCATGCCCAGCTCGGGGGTGGCAGTGTTGCTGAGAGATAGATGAGCAAGCTGGCCTATGGTTGGGTGGAACGTTGCAGTGACGTAGCTGGTTGCGGTTGAATTCTTCACCAAAAGATAAGTGCTGCTGACTGTTTCTTCTCTGCAATTTAATCTATTGTATAATGAGTTATGATGAACATGTTGAATGCTGGTTGTATGTAAATGTTTGCTTCCGCTATATGATTGAAGAATTGTGCATCTTGGATGATGGACTATGCACCCTGTTATGCCTGTTTAAGCTTTTAATTCTCAGCATTGATTTATGTTCATGGGCTGGTTGCCCCTTTGATGTTGTGATTGGTCTGCTCATCGCGTCCTCTTCGTCGTTCCAAGGGATGGGGACGTGACATGCATGAAAAAACTCATCCCCAAACCCTGAGTCGAAACCCCAAATGTTTTGTAGTTTCACTCCCCTTGGATTCCAACCTAGGGCTAGTCCCCTCGAGTGCCCTCTTGCACTGATTTCTTGAAAGTCGTAAGAAGTGAAGGATTTTTTCATATGGAGAGAGATTTCCTCTTCCATTCCCATGCTTTCTTGGAGCAAGAAGATATCAAGCTACTCAATGCTTATCAACCTGTTTAGGGAATTTTTCTTAGGATTACTTGCCAAACCCCTATTGTTGAAGGATAAGATCTTCATTGGGGACCTCTTCTCGAGGCTTTCGCTGCTCTAAGTGTTGGAAAGGGGTTGTAGATAGGTGAGTTGCACAGCATCTAGGATGCTGCGCATATTCATGAGGCACCGCTGTAGGAAAAGATAGCGCGACAGGCGGAAAATAGTCCATTTTTTATGTCATGTTTGTACTCATTGACCATTTCTTCGGAATATTGGTCCTTAGTGGTTAAATTAGTTAGAAGTTGTTAGGAGTTAGTTAGAAGTGGACCTTGAATGTAAAGGCGCAAGCCTATATATAGAGTTAGAATTGAAAATGTAGGACACATATATACTAATATCTGCTAACTGATATCCGCGAACTGAGATCTGACATGTACATTTGGGAGAACGAAGATCTTTTGATTAGTGAATCCGTGAGAGATTGAATCTTGTGTTATTTTGTGGGCTAATCATTCTTTGGCTATGGAGAAGTACTGAATTTTTTGGGATCTATTGCACATAAGTAATATGACATGGCGGATGTTGCTCTGAATTGCTATTGTCTTTTATCTCTTTTATGTTCCTATGTGCTGCAATATCAATGATGGATGTTTTATGGATCTGCTTTGTGGATGAATAATATGATACTGCTGCGATGAATAAGTAAATGATGCGATCTGTTTAGATCTGTGGTTATACTAATAGATTTGTGATGAATGTTGTGATATCTGAAGAATGGCTCTGCTAGATCTGATAGTTATGTTGATAAATCGTTGATGCCCCGATCCTCCTCCTTACTGCTGGAAACTTGGTTTCGACAGCTCTCGCTCGAACATCTCGGGTGAGACTTCATCCGCTCTGCGGGTGTTGCCGAGCAGGGTAAAACCTGTCTGGGTCGGTGCTCAGGGAGATCGCGCTGGTTGGGCATCGACAGAACGAGAACCCCTATCGACGAGGCTTTGTTGGTGGGTTTTGGCCAACACTAAGCGCCCCTATTATGGATTTTTGTTTCTTGTCTGCTACATCTTTGATAGCTTTATTCGGAGCCGAAGAGAGGTGTGATGGCCTACCCCTACCCTTCCCCTTTTGGGTGTTCACAAAGTTTTTATCTAGGCCTTGGTTCTATGAGGTGGGAGCTGTGATGTCTGAAATGTCCCTGGATCTTATGTAGAAGCGTATAGAAAGCATTTCTGAAGAGGGGTAGGGTTTCTCCTCGATTGGAGGGTTCAGGGGGCAAGGAGGTTTTTGCTGGAGTTTGGAGGGTGGCGAGGGGCCCTGATGCTCAGTGGAGGGTCAAGGATATATGTTATGGGGGGTCTCTGTTGTGTGATTTCCTGAACTAGAGCAGTCGTGAGAATCAACTGATAAAGCAAATAAGGATGCGTCCAGATCTAAAATGGGGGGGAGAGAAACAATATTCNGGCTCTGTTGTGTGATTTCCTGAACTAGAGCAGTCGTGAGAATCAACTGATAAAGCAAATAAGGATGCGTCCAGATCTAAAATGGGGGGGAGAGAAACAATATTCTTACCCGATGGATGAAGGACCTCTGTAGCTTCTGTACCTTGCATGCTTCCCTCTTTCTCTTTTTCTTCTGAGCTTTGAGTAGGATCCATTCTCAATGTCTGCTTCTAGGTTTCCTCCTTATTAGTGTCTGAGATTGGCGTTTTTGTTTCTCAATTCGGAGATTTCCCTCTGCTTTGGCCCTTCCCTTCGAGATCCATCGATCGCTTTCTAGATCTTTTGAGAGTGTTCTTAAAAGTCAGTTGACATTGTTTTTCCACGTGTCCATACTAGTGACACTTGTGGCAGTGAAAGGGGATTCCTTCATAATCTGGTTTTTGCCTCCGATTTACCTATCCCCAAATAAAGTTCAGTTCCTCCCTAAGGCTGGTTCTGATGTTTAGTGAGACCAAAATTCTTGCCACATACATTCTCCTTGTCTGTGTAAAGGTCATGTCCACATCTATGAAGGCTCCTAGAACATTTCCAATGTCTCTAAAGGAATTCTAGTTCCAAAATTCCTATGGTAGGCCCGACAATCGGACCCAGATTAGGATTGCATTAAACTTTTCTGTGTCTGTATCGAGCATCAATGTCCAAGTCTTGAAGAGTAGGGGTGTGGAGCTGAGACTCCATGGTTTTTGAAGAATTTTTCCCATGTCCTCCTTGCACTAGAGCTTGAAGATGGACCAACCTCGTGAGAGAACTAGGGTTTTAGGTACGTAATTCAGAAACCCCCTCCAGTTCGATTTTGCATAATTTTCCAAAAAGTCCCTGCTTGGGTACTTCCCTATGGCTCGCCCCACTACCTATGTTTCTGCCATCTCTAGGGTTTGCACGACGAATACGTTTTTACCGCAAATCAACTTAAGGGGCTCTTTTGTATTCTTGAGGACCTTACTTTTTTTTCCGCTTCTGAGCTAAAACCTCCGACGGGTTGTGGGTTTGCTCTACACTTCTCGAGACCATGGCCTCCTTTGATGGGGCTTCAAGTCCTTGTTGATCTGAGAGTTGCAAGAAAGATACTATGAATCCCTCTAGAATTTGCGTCAAGGGTTCTCCGAAGATGCTTGCTGTTGTGCAGAATTTCATAGGGTTTTTGTGAAAGGCCACCTAATATCTTCCCACTCTGCTCCTAGGGCTAGATCAATGTCATTCGAGAGCATTATTAGCTCACCTGGAGGGGCTAGCTGAGCCTCTATAGCGAGAAAGTCATGGTCGAACTGTTGATTTGGTTCGAAGAGGGAGAATGGGGCTCCACCCACGTTTTGAGCTAACGGTCTGATCGCAGTTCCATGAGGAAGGTCTTCCTACTCCATGACTGTTTGTTTGTGAGCTACCTCTTATGTCACCATTTTTCTTCTGCTTTGGTCAGATCCAGCTGTCGAGGCTGCCGAAAGATTGGGTTTCGATGATTGCGGTGGGCTATATGCTCTTAACAAGAGTAGATCAGCAAAAAATCTGTTGGCCTTCCATCGGATCCACCGTGTAATCCACCTGATCCATCGGTGGTACTCTTGTCGACTGCCAGGTGTCGGAGTTTCCCCTTGTTGCATGCTGGTGTTGACCCGCAGTGGTCCCCTCTAAGTCCATTAGAGTAAAGAGAAAAATACTTCTCCATCTTTGCCGCAGTCTGCTGCTTCTCGCCCTCTACTACCCTACGCCATCAAAGCCTTCATCCCTCGACCCCAAATATCATTAACAATATATAAATATATAAAAAGTTAAATCAATATATTTTTAATTGTTTCTTAACAAAGTTTATTTTTTATATCTTTTAATTTAAAAATGTTAAGTGGATAATAATATCACCTATATTGGGTTATAGTTCTTAGGTTGTTGTAAAAAAATTACAATTTTGATTTCTACACTAAAAAAAATTAATAACTTTGACATTTTTACAACATTTAAATGAAGATGTCCTTTGTCTAACTACAAATTTGTACATAAAGACCAAGTATTTAGTTTAGTTACGTTACCACATTTAAAAATGAATGTCCTTTGACTTTAACTATTGTTGTATATTAATTATTGTTGTATGTTTAAAGAAATATATCTAGATTTTTCTTTATTCTAAAATCTATATCTAGTGGCAGATTGAATGAACTCTCCATCAACACTAATTGAATTGCCTCTTATGAAAGGGATGGGTTTTCATTGTAGATACTAATAATTTCACTTATCCCTCTTCTTCATACCAAAAGAGTATTCCATCACAAAATATCTAGATATATCAGTCTATCTAAATAAGGCATTTTAACTTTTTCTTATTTTTTAATTTTTATGTGTTCTACATGGGACACGTCTTACACATATTGAGTT
This sequence comes from Pseudotsuga menziesii, assembly GCA_001517045.1. NCBI lineage: Eukaryota > Viridiplantae > Streptophyta > Pinopsida > Pinales > Pinaceae > Pseudotsuga > Pseudotsuga menziesii. The sequence continues at coordinate 42,386 of LPNX010200641.1, forward strand.
GTGCACGTTTCAAATTGAGTAGTAAAAGTGGGTGTGTAGAAAATTTACACTTTTTTTTGGAAGTATTAATATTCAACACTTTTGGTAGTTTACAATATTTTAAGAGAGATGTTTTTTGCACATAAACTCCATCTGCTTTGTAACTGTCAGGAAGAAAAGAAAGGATAAGATGGTGGGGACCTTTCCTCTGCTTCTTCACCCTATATTCCACTCTCTATTCACATAAAAGATGTTGCAAGAGGTATGCCCTCCTGGGGACTTAGAACGACGTCTCCCCACCCGACTGTTCCTTAATGAAGATCCTATCTCTTAATGTTAGGGGTCTTAGAGGCAAGACCAAACAAATCTGCCTCCGCTCTCTCTTCCTTTCGTTGGGTCCGGATATGATTCTCCTATAGGAGACCATGTGTAGCACTTATCCCGCCTTACATGCCTTCTCTAAACTCTTACCCAGTTGGGAATTTTGTGCCATTAGTGCATCTGGCCTCTCTGCTCGGCTTCTCACAGCTTGGAACCCTCATAGGGTCAGATGTCGTGCTTTTGAGACTTGTGCCGACATCTTGGTTAAGGCTTCCTTTCGCGGTCTGTCTACACCCTTAGCCATCCTAAATGTTTATGGCCCCTATTGGAATCGGGAAGTTTTCTGAGAAAAGGTCCATAGAGGGGGTCTTCTCAGCTTACCTAATCTTGTATTGGGTGGAGACCTAAATTTGATCTTGAAAACCTCTGAGATTTGGGGGCAGAAGGCTTCTCCAGATCCCCTCTCCTCTCACTTCCAGCTCCTTTTCGATTTTGTTGGTCTTGTTGATTTTTCTCCTCCAAATGCTGGGCCTACATGGAGAAATGCTCGAGCTGGTTCTGAGGGCATTAGTAAAAGATTGGACAGATTCTTAATTTCCTCCCCCTTGATCCTACATCGTGTGTGGACACACCATGCTGACATCTCAGATCACTTTTCGATATGCTTTGAATGGGACAAGCAGCGTGGGTCCTGTAACTACCCTTTCAAATTCAATAGATCATGGCTCAATGATCTAGATTTTTCCCCTTGGTTTACCAAGCGATGCTCTGTACTGCACCCTCGGGACTCTGATCTTGATCTTGACTTTTTGACTAACAAACTCTGTTTTCTTAAGTTGGAAGTAAAAAGTTGGATTAAAGATAAACGATCTACTATGGAGTCTGTTTTGATCCGACTTGACAGAGATATTGGTAGCCTTCTCTTGGGTTCCTCTTCTAGAATCCTTTCCCTTGAAGATCAAAAGTCTCTGACTCTTCTCAGATCCAAAAAGAAAAAGATTTTGGAGCACCATCTTCTGACTTGGCAACTTAAAAGTAGAGCTAAATGGGCTCCGCTGGGTGACTCAAACACTAAGTATTTTCATATGTTGGCATCGGGTAGAAGGAATCATAACACTATCTGGTCTCTGAATGACGATGATGGCAATTGCATTGAGGATGAATATGCCCTTAAAGAGCTGGGTCAGAAACATTTTGCCTATATTTTCCAGGATGATAAGGAAACATGCTTACTGGTTCAGCTCAAGGTTGTCATGCTATAGCCTTCCATGATCTCCAATGAGAATGCCCCTAGCCTTATTTGTCATGTTTCTCAGAAGGAGATTGAGTCCGCTTTGAAATCTTTTAAAAAAGATAGGAGTCCTGGCTCGGATGGTTGGCCTGTCGAGTTCTACCATCACTTTTTTGATCTTATGGGGCATGATTTGCTGTCTGCTGTTGATTCTGCTAGGGTTTTGGGCTTTATCCCGCCCTCTCTAAATGCAACCTTCCTCGCTCTAATCCCTAAAAAAGTTAATCCATCTACCTTTGTAGATTTCAGGCCTATTTCCTTGTGTAACCTGCTGTACAAATTGATCTCTAAAGTCATTGCTATCAGACTTAAGCCTTCCCTGGACTCCAACATTTCTCGGGAACAATATCGTTTTCTTAAAAACCGATAGATTGTAGAGCCTATTGGTATTGTACAGGAGACTCTCCATACTATGAAATCCAAGAATTCTAGTGCACTTATCCTCAAATTGGATTTGATTAAGGCTTTTGATCGTGTGAATTGGTCTTTTATCAGACTCATTTTGATACAGATTAGGGTACCCCTCCTGGGTGTAAATTGGATCATGGGATGCCTCACCTCTGCCAACTTCGCTGTCCTTATTAATGGTACCCCTTCGAAGTTTTTTTCAGCATCCCGGGGCATCAAACAAGGCTGCCCACTCTCTCCACTGCTCTTCATCCCTGTCATAGAAGGGCTCAGTCTCTTAATCTCTGATGCTAGGGATCATGGCCTCATTATAGGTATAAAGGTCTCTTCCTTGCTCGCACTCACACACCTATTATTTGTGGATGATGTAATCTTATTGGGTACTGGCACCTTACAGGAGTGGATTGATTTTGATGTTATTCTTAGTACCTTTTGTAAGGCCTCTGGGATGTGCATAAGTTTGGACAAATCGTGCTTTCTTCACAGTAATATTGGTGTTGATATTCTCTTGGACATTTCTTGGGTCCCACCATATAAGATGGAGCCTATTGTATATGGATTTAAGTATCTTGGCTTTTTTATCAAACCATTGGGTTACAGGGTTAGTGATTGGAATTGGTTGATTCAGAAATATGAGAATAGGATTTGTCACTGGACTCATAAGTTGCTCTCACTCGGTGGTTGTCTGATACTTGTTCAAGCAGTGCTTTCCAGCATTCCTATCTATTGGCTGGGCTTAGCACCCATCACAGTCTCTATTTTGCACAAGCTTAGAAGCATTACCTTCGCCTTTTTATGGGGCTCTTCTGACAAAAACCGCAGGTACCATCTTGTGAATTGGCAGTGCCTCTCTTGGCCGAAAGAGTATGGGGGCTGGGGTATTAAGAACCTGCTCTGGTTTAGTATTGCATTGAGACTTAAGAATTTTTGGATGGTCCTGACGAACAATGGCTTATGGCATCGGGTCCTCATCAACAAATATATGAAGAACCTCTCGGTGGTGGCATGGCTCAGAGGTAAAAATTTCTGCTCTCGTGAGGTCTCTATAATCTGGAAGGGTTTTTTACAAACTCTTCCTTGGTTGGGTAACAGTCTTGCTTGGCAAGTGGGAAATGGGTAGGATGTCCTTATTGGCATAGATCCGATCATCGGGGTCCCCGGCTCACTTTCTCTCCCGGATGGGTTAAGAGAGTTTTTAGAAGACTTGGATATCACTTCCCTCTCATAGGCACGCAATACCCTACCTGGTTCTCATCAGTACTGGTACTCGGCCGAGGATTTGTGTGTTGCTGGTGATTGGAAAGTTGTCTAGGAAGCTTTTATTAGGGGTCTGGAACTCAGTGGAATCAGACTTACTTCTCAGTCTGAAACCCTATTATGGGCTTATAATAAACATAATGGTACTATCTCTACAGATTTGGTATATGACAGCATTGTAAAATCCTTATCTCACACATCGGGCAGCAGGTTACACTCTTACATTTGGTCTGGCACACCACCCAGGAAAATTGGTTGTTTTATCTAGCTAGTTTTGAGGAACAAAATTCTTACATGGGATAACCTCCATAAACGAGGATGGATTGGTCCGAGTATATGTGCTCTTTGCAACGCGGATGAGGAGTCTGTACAACATATTTTTTTACATTGCACTGTATGGAAGAATGTCCTTTCTCTCATATGTGACCAGTTCCATATTACTTCTCCATCTCAGTTTGATGATCTTGGTATGTTTCTGGAAAATTGGATGGCTATCTTTCCCAAGCACTCAGCATGCATCACTATTCCTTTCCACACTATGTGGGCTATTTGGAAAGCTCATAACTTACATATTTTTTAGCGGAAGGCATTGTCTGTCCTGGGCATTATGCATCAAATCACATACTCCCTGCAACTGTATTGTCCTCTGGCTCACAAGGTAAAAAAGACAAGGGTGATTGGGCCTGATCCTATCCAGGTCTTTCCCTGTGGATATTTTGATGGGGCTTCTGCTAATTATGTGGGTGGTGTTGGATACTGCTTGCACTTGAATAAGTCACACTCCTTCGAGTTTGCGCTGGGGGTGGGAAATAACACCAACACAAAAGCAAAATTGGTTGGCCTATGGGTTCTTCTGCTTACCTCCCAAATGATGGGGATTCCCTTACTCCATGTTTTTGGTGACTCATCAGTCATCATTAACTGGGCAAAGGGATCCACTGCTCTTTCCCCACCAGAACTCTTCCATTGGTGTAGGGAAACTAGAAAGCTCTTCACATGCTTTCTAGATTTGTCATTCAACCATATCTACCATGAACACAATCAGATTGTAGACCACCTCTCTAAAACTGCTCTCTCTTTGTCTCCTGAATTTGGCTGTTTCTCCGAATTTTTTGATGACCTTTTGGTCACACATGATACTTTCAAGCTATTTTGAGCCTTGTGTGGGAGCTTACTCTCTTATTTCTTCTCTTCTGTGATGTTCTTGGAGAGGGCTCCTTTAGATTGTTGAACTGATCTCTTTGGTCCACGGTAGTTATGGTGTGATGAGACTCTTTTTATTGATGGGAACATTTTTTCTGTTGATCTGCTATTGACCCCCCTACTGTAACTTGCTGTGGGGTGACTTGTTCATGAATGAGCTGTACTTTCTCGGTTGTAACCCATGCTTGAGATGGCACATTAGATGCCCTTTGATTCTTAATAGAATATCAAGGACATGCTTTTTTCTTCTTGAAAAGAAAAAAATATATTTAAAGAGATGTCTTTTTAGATTTTTCCTCTTTCTTGAGGATATTAAATGAATTAATTATATATGGTAAATATTCATTAATACTAATTATATTATTTTATAAAAAACGAGATTTTTTAATTTTTATTTTAACAATTTTCTTTATCTTCACCTAATAATCTTTTTGAAGATTATATATATAAAATAAACTAAAAAAACTATTTAACTTATTTAAATAAAAATATTAAATTTATATTAATATTTTCTTAATTAATACACCCATGGAAACACATTACACATTTAATCCCGCTAAACATTAAATTGCCCAAAATCTGCTTTATCATACAACCCAACCAAGTTTTCCCAATATCGCATTCAATAACAATAAGCGGACACAAAGTGCCCCCACAAGACAAAATAGTACTTCCTTATCTTTTGTGGCCTTACAAGTGGCAAGGTACAACACATGAAAATTATTCCACATAGTAGACATGATTGATGAAGAACCTCGGCCCTAAGGACTCACATCCGATAAAGGTACCATTAAACCTTTTTTATAAAAAGTGATCCTTAAACTAAGGATAAACGATAAAATGAAGTTAAATAAAGTTTGGTTATAGATTATATTGGATAACAATAGCATTCATTAGGTTGTTGGTTGGATTTAAGAAATATAATTTTCTATAAAAGGAAATGGATGCTTGACATAAAGGCTACATACATTAATACAATTATAAATAAAATATAACACAAAATACATGTGTAAAGGGGCACATTCCCAACCATAAAAGATGTCAAGTCAATGAAAACATGAAGGCGATCAAACCGAATCCTTGTACACGAGACACACATTTACAAGTGTCCATCCTAAAAGCAGAAATTGCCAAAAATGTCCTTCATCGTATAATCCAAGGCACAAATTTATTTACATTAAAATGTCTACAGTTTTTTTTCTAAGCCAATTTTTCATTGGTGCAAGTTCCAAAAAGCTGAAGGGGATCTTCCTATTGAGATTTATCATAATGATTTTATAGTTTATAAGTCAAGGCATATGTGAATCATGTTCATTAAGTTGTTTAGCAATTACTTTGCTTTGAAGGCCCCCCAAATCGAGTTCATTTAACAACTTAACCAAACACTTAAATCATATGATAATGAAAGTTTTTTCTATTTCTAACCCAAAATAATAACATTTGGTACAATTTGCAACTTAATAATATGGTCGCAATCAACTTTTTGAAAGAAATCATTATCAAATAGGGTGGATTTTCCACACACCATAAAGTGGCAAAAACAACAACTTGATGTCAAATTATAACAAATATATATATATATTATATATAGCTTATGTCACTTCTTCTTGTTAGCAATTTTAGTTATAGTTTTTTCCTCTAGGGAGAGGAAGGTATATCTATACCTCTTCTTGTTAGCAATTTTAGTTATAGGTTTTTCCTCTAGGGAGAGGAAGGTATATATATACCTCTTCTTATTAGTAATTTTAGTTATAGATTTTTCCTTTAGAGAGAGGAAGGTAGATATATATCTTTTTTTGTTAGCAATTTTAGTTATAGATTTTTTTTAGAGAGGAATATATATATATATAATCGCTAACTTCTTCATAAAACTAGAAGTGCTAACAAGAAGATGTGACATATATACACACACATATATATAATTGCTAACAAGAAGAGGTGATATAGGCTAATTTACTCTTCAAACATTATATATATTAGCCTATGTCATCTCTTCTTGTTAGCAATTCTAGTTATAGATTTTTCTTTTAGAGAGAGGAAGGTATACACACACAGACATATATATATATATAATCCTATGTCACCTCGTCTTGTTAGCAATTTTAGTTATAGATTTTTTCTTTAGACCGATGAAGGCCCATAGGGTTGCTTAAAAGGACGATGGAAACCACTTACCTAGTCCTCTTTACCACACCAAGAACCACATCAATCCCTTTCTTGTACACTTTAGCTCCATCCTTGTGATCCAAATCAAATCCACCTCACTTTTGTCATGATTTCATTGTTCATATTCTTTTAAGGGAGTGTATAACTACATCATTGTTGTGTGATATAACATAGGTTTATAAGTGAGATTGTGGGATCTCTACAAATAAACACACTTGTAATGATCAGGTGGGAATTTGAGGGTGAAGGGAGATAGGGTGAAGGGAGATATTGGAGAAAATGCAACTTCAACGTAAATATGGGTAACATCTATCTATTTGCAAATCAATCCTTTGATGTTTTTTCTATGCATCTCCTAGTTATTTTTTCGAGGTTTCTTATGGATCTTTATCGTAATCTCTCCTACATCATTCACATGGAAAGATATTTCCCTCTTTTGACATTGTTTTTGTGCCCTCATTTTGCTACTCCATGAGGTTGTTTGGTTTATTCTTTGATGACATTTTCTTTATATTGCAAAGTCAACTAAGACATTAGAAACTTGCATTTGACATGCCTTGACATAATTATGGTTTTAGTTCTTTGGATGGTGGGAGCATTCTAACAATGGCATGATGGGAGGATGAGATGTAAATGATGAAGTCTTTTGTAAAATATGCAATGCAAATCAAGGGGGTGGAATAAGAGCATGTTTGAAGGTATCAAAATAAGCTTGTGCTTGTTCATCCCAGATGAAAGGAACGTTGGAGTAAAGAAAACACAAGAATCCATGAACTATCGTGGTGTAATCTGGGATAAAGCAGCATAAGAAGTTTTCCTTTCCTTGAAGACTTTGGCATTAGTACAAGGTATTCGAAGGGGGAAGGTCAATGATGGCTTGCACCTTCAAAGGATCAATAATGATCCCTTTTTCGGAAATGATGAATCTTAGCAATCATCCAAAATGAATGCACAATATGCACTTGAGAGGGTTCAAGCAGATGTTATATTTACAACATCAGAGGAAATATTGATGAAGGTACTTGAGATGCTACGAGCAGTTCTTGGAGCATGTCGTGAGGTCATCCAAGTATGCTATTATAATGTGAATCATATCATGGAAAAAATACAACATGGCACATTGGAAAGTGGCTCGAGCATTCTGTATCTCAAAGGGAATGACTCGATAAGTGAAGGTTCCCCATGGGGTGGTGAAGGTAGTTTTATACTGATATTGTTGGCATATGTGAATCTAATTACACCCCAAGAATCCATTCATAAAGGAAAGGACTTCATGCATGACACATGCATCTATAGCTTGGTCGATGAAAGGGGTAGGGTAGCTGTCATTGGCACATGCTTGATTCAAATCTCGGAGTGAATCTCAGAAGTCAATGCAAACACATAGGGTTCCTTGTTTCTTGTTGATTAGAATGACATTGGATACCTAGGTGGACTATGCAATTAGATAAATGAATCCGACTTTACGCAACTTATCGATCTTGACTTTAACAACCATCGCTTTTGAAGGGTAAATAGGTATCTTCACGATATCTTCTTTGCATCGATGCAACATTAGGCCATGTATTAATATGATGTTCAACAATGGCAGGGTCGATTCCATGCATTTCAACATAGGACCAAGCAAAAATGTCATCAAAATATTGAAAGAGAGCCTTGTACGACGAAATCTCTTCAGGAGTACAAGAAGCACATAAAAGGATATTCATGGTAACACCTTGTTTAACTGAAATGTCTACCTAGATGATGGGAGAGATATTGGCCATATTACCTTCATAAAAGGCATTTAGAGGAGGTATCATATTTCTGAAGCAATCAACATTTCCACGAGGAATAAAATCTTTTGATTCAATGATGAACTAATCCAAAGACAAAAAAGGAGAGGAGGGTTCCTTTGGAATGAAATATGCACGATGGTGCATGTCATCCCAAGGGAATTTTGAATTTGTAATGGCTTCAAGAATTTCTTCATCGCTTAGAAAGGGTCGAACAAATAGATTAGAGGGATTCATCTCCATCAGCACTATCATAGAGGTAGAAGGGTATGGTGATGAGGAAGGCTTGCTAGAGGACAAGATATAATACATAGTGGTCATTCCATCGAAGAATAATGAAGGAAGGTGCTCTTCCTCAATAGTGGTGACTTGTGCCTCATGTGAGAGGTGGTGCAAATAAAAAAAAATGGACCAAAATTTGGGGATATTGGTATAGTGCTGTGAATTGTGGCCATAAATTCCACATAACACACATGGATGGTTGGTGCAAAATATCTTGTTGTGTTGTTTGGTAGTTTCAGGGATAGTGATGAGAACAACTAAAGTGTTCTCATCGCTTCTCCATATCTAGAAGATGAGTGTGCAAGACAGGAAACTCTGAACATTGATGGGTGGCATGACCCAAGACATCACACACAACATAAGGCATGGGTTTTCATGACATGGAAGTTGGAGGAGGGTTTATGGACAAGGAAGGTTTATGACGAAATTTGAAGTAGATTATGGTGCCTCATTCTTATCTTTCCCCCTAGCTTTCTTTTTTGTAGAAGGTTGGGTGGTAGGTGTGGTTTCCTTTGTAAAACCTAAGGGTGGTTCATTGGAAGTACCAATTGGTTGAATAAGAGTCAAGATGACTTGTAGTACAGGAGGGGGGTTTGGTGGAGTAAGGTACCAAATAGGAAGACCTAACGTCAAATCAAAAAGGTTGAGTGTAGTCATTACGAGATTACTCACTATTCTAAAAGGAGGAAATAGGAACAAGATTTGATGAATAAGTGTCCCCCCCACTAGTTCCCTGGTAAGGGTTAATGTTGGGAGGTAGAGTTATCGGAAGAGATGGTACAAAAATATGATATTTACACCTTCAGTGATGGGTGAGGTAGGTCTTGGAAAGACCCCACAAGAGAACCATATTAGAAGACACCTAGACTGAAACTCATGAACAAAGGAATGGCAAGAAATCCAAAGCTATTATTGTTGGAATAATCAAAACCCATTCCAATACTTAGGATAAAATAATTAATCTTTTTGATTAATTTCCTAGGTCCTACACTAGCTAGTTTGCACCCAATTCCATTTATGTTGTCAAAATTGCCAAAAATTCCTCCTGGAATGCTTTGGAAAGATTATGGATAAGATTCTTCCAACTAACAGATTGCCCAGTTTAGTAAGTGCGCATTCCTTCCTTATCCATAGTTTCCATCTTTTCCGCAGTTTTAAGGAAAAAGATAAAACTAGTTTTAAGGTAGTCTACCTTGTTTTTTGCAACAACTCACCTCCCTTCTTTTCCTCATCTAAAATCATGATAAAGTACAATTTCCATCACTTATCAGCTGTACCTACTCATTCAGCAAATTCGTGAGCATATTGACTGGTTTGGAAAGTACTTTATGCACCTATAGGGGATTTTGACTAGTTTAGTAAGCCTGTTTTTGTACTGATTCGAATAGCATATTTGATATTTTGAATCCTTGGAGTATCTACATGGAGAGAAACCTACATATATTTAATGATGGCTAGTCTAAGTTAATATCAAGAACCGTTTGTGTTATTCAACTGATTCAGTCTCCATTTGAGTGTTTCTTGCATAGTTTTCAAGCATTTTTGTGAGTTAAATTGATCTAAGCTTGGGATTAATTTCCACAATTATAAACCATAGGTAAGACATGATCTGGACAAGACATCCCCTTGGGATCATATTAGGTTAGTTGATCAAGCTTTACAATCTTCCATGAATGGAGGAACATAATAATTCTAAACACAATGGAGGAGACCACTTACATAGCATACATGTATATAGGCCCAAGGAGGAGGTCGCAATATAACTAGGTGTTAACAACCTTAATGTCAATTAAGATCATTTTCCTAGCCAATTGAATGGGGACGTTATGTAGAATACCCTGTGGTTGAGAGACATGGCCATCGTATGCACACAATGTCATAAGGGACATCACAAGTTCAAGGGAACCTAACTTCTACCATATGTGCGTAGACATGACACAGGTGGGGGCATCTTCATCAATAATGCAATGATGAATACAAAAGTTCTTGATGGTTACTATAATCTGAAGAGCTATTAAAAAGGACATTTGGGGTTCTACATGATCGAGATCAAACGTCATCAAGAGAGCATCAGAAGGATCAACTACACCTAAGGTAGACAATAATGGTTTTTGCTGTGTAGGATGCTTCTGAAGAACCTCTAACATTGACATGGAAGTAGGTGATTGTGCTAAGTCATCCATAATGCTATAGTTAGGAGTGACATGGGAATTGGAGTTATTTTCTACATGACACAAAAGGATTTTGGGTATATTAGGAGCACCATCCATGGTGGGATAAGGTAGGTACAAAGATTCTTTGACTTGGGGGTTATTATTTTCATTTATCCGTATGAGAGGCATCAATAACTAAACTATATTGGTTACTTCATTCTGGAGGTTGATGTTAGCAAACATCATAAGCATATGTTGGACAGAAGGACCATGAGGATGATTAAAATACAATGATAAAGATGGATAAGGCACCATATGTTATGCTATAACAACCCCTTATGATGAGAAGGGGTTTTGTAGGACCATTGGTTGCAATTGGGTCATATGAGGAGGACTGGGAGGATTAGGTTTCCCTTATGGGGCACTAGCTTCTTCATGTTGGTTGGCGTCATTCCATAATTGGTAATCCTTAGCCAAATGGGGACAATGGTGAGTGTAATTTTTTGTAGACACCACAAAAGGAACACAAATGATTAGTCTTCAAATAAGGATTCTTACCTTGCTTGGGAGGTTTATTGGGATCTTGATTTGTAAGGTTCGGGTTACCTCTAGTGTTGTTAGGAGGGTTTGGGTGTTGGCCCGCACCTTCCCAGAATTGGTTGTTTCCTTTGTTCTTCCCCTTGTTCTATTTATTGGAGTTGTTCAGCTATGCTTATTGGTTATTGGGTGCAGGTTTGGCATGCATATTTTGTTGAGTGTAGACTTTCCCATTAGGAAAAGGGAGAGCCATAGAATGTGGTTGCACTAGAGGGGTTGGCGATGGGTGTAATGTACCCATTTTGGTAGTAGTCTAACAACCCATTTAGTTTCCATTGGAAGTAGCAAATTAAATAAATTAGTTAGGAAATAAATTGTGGCCATGGTTGTTTTGAATAAGTTAAATTAGATCATGTAGAAGTGTTGCAGTCTATAGTTTTGAATATTTAGTTATTAATAATTGTTATATGAGTTGGAAACGCCAAGTTGGCCCAAGAGGGTGCATAGGAGGTTGGTGGATTCTCATCAGTTGTCTCCCACAAAAGGAAACTGGACAAAGCAATGAAAATCATGAAAGAAACTAAAAAGCAGTGAAAATCATTTGAGAGCAACAAAGCAACATAAAGCACCAAAGAAACTCAAAAGAAGAAAGCAGTTTCCATTTTTTTGCAAGAAGGCTCTATAAGGAAATAATAACAGCTAGAAAACACTAGAGAATCTCAATAAAGCTACAAGGTCCAAATTCATCCAACGAGGGAACATTGGATAGATAAGGTGGTTTCACATGTGTAAGTAACTTGCTAAATAATTCTCTAAGCATCTTTAGCTCAAATTCAAAGGAAGAGGATGCATGATGAAGAGGAAAAATCATCCAGGAGTCATTAAAAGAGGTATAACGCACCAATGGAGAAGTTTAGTTGGTATTTTGAATTATGTTATTGGAGATATCTTTCTTCTCTATGCTTGGGTGATGTGGAACCCCTTGCAAACAGTAGGGAGATGTGCCCTTGTGTAACCAGAACTAGTTAGAGTGTTTGCTAGAATTGTAGATGGGATCGAGGAAAAGGACATGTAGTCCCTTTCACTGAGTTTATTGCAAGTTTTCCATGTAATTTGCGTCCTTTCGAATTCTAGTCAGCGTGTTGATGTTTAAACAGTTTGAGTTCCATTGGATGTATGTAGAATTGTAGTATACTATTTGTAGTGTGGGTTATTGATAATGTTTGCTTCTTGTATGATGTGGATGCTATCATTGCATCTCTGATATGTACTTAATGTCCTTCTAAATATTTATAATCAATCATGTGCTCTTGTTTTGTATATTTTGTCATATCCCCCGATACCACTTACTTTTCTATGTGGTTCTAAACTCTGTCCCCATGACCGTATTACAAAATTCATAAGCATTCAACATCTTTGATACCATTCAGTCATGTCCCCAGTCACCTCGATGGCCTTTCGAGGTGATGGGAAACTCTTTACAATGACATTTCTTCAACTTTTTTGGCTCCAACACCACTTCGTCCTGCCCCCATTTCTCAATCTGGCCTTTGGAAGGGAACATGAACCAAATCCAGGATCCCAAATCACCCAATCAATACCAATAATGTAGAAACATAAACATCCATAGGAGAAAATTCCTAATCATCCATTAATCTAAGTTAATTGGTCATTATCTTCACCCCATAAACAAATACGATAGTTATAATTAATCCCGACTGCTAAATCCACAATCTCGATCATCCAATTCCATTTCAACGACAATTCTGACTTTTGTACATTGTAATTAAAAAATCAGAACAACACAAATGTTCCCAACACAAAAACCCACGACTTGCTAACTCCAACACTTTCTACGTCAAAATTTGAAAGTCATATCCTAAAACAACTTCCAACACAATACCTCCCAACTTGGCAATTCTGATATTTCTAACGTCGAAAGTTGGAAGTAGGGGCCACCAAATTCAACCCCTCCACTACACCTCCGATATTGATTTCTTCTCCAACCACCCAATAGGCAGTCCGAAGTCAGAACATGACCACGATGATACTATGCAGTCTTGATTCCTGAATTCCATTGTTGTCACTACAACATTGACACAATGACACAATGCCATCCACTGCTTGACCAATACTTAAGTAATTTCAGAATTCTGCCTTAGACTCTATACTGCAAATTTGGCCATGAACTTTGTGGATTTATTTCGATTTGGAGGCTAATTGCTTGGTTAATTCAAGCAAACGACCAAGGTGAACTTAACATCTTCTTGCTGCATGGTCTAGACATATGAAATCTAACATTCACAAAATTAACTAATTTATAGTCTATGAACAACATTCTATGAGTAAGGAAAGATACCATTCATTGCATGTAACAAAGTTACACAGCCATTCATCATATTTCATTTTTGAATGCAAACAAACAATATAACACTTATTCATGAACTAGCCTATGCATTATAGACATAACAACAATAAGATCATGCAAACTATTAAATTTTCTTAGTTGCTTAGATGATATTCTAAACAAATTTACAATAATAGGATTACTGAAAGAACTATAAGCACAACAACATAAAGAACACAGCTTTTCCTTAGGGAAATCACAAGGGAGGAAACCCCGCAAAACTTCCTCAACATAGAACTCAACCAAGACAGTGTAAAACCCCAACCCAACTCCTCTCTCCATCACAGTTCTTCTTCTCTCTCTAGCGAAATTGCTTGAGTGAACAAGTGTGTGCAAATGAAGGAGGCACCTCACCTATTTATATTCATCAAGCGAGTGACTCAATTACCTAACTAGGTCTACCGAGTTCTCTAATTAGGTCCGACCTACCTAGAAAGACTCAAAATAATATTTATAAAATAATTTTGTGGGTACTATTGCCTCGACTTACAATATAGGTTTTACCTCATGAATTTTACATGACCAGTTACATCAATGACATATCCGAATTGAGGAATAACAATAATACAAATAGAATAAATTCTGAAGTTACATTATTTTAACACTCCCTCTTAACTAGGAAGGAATTCTACGTCATCAACAACAAACACAACAACAACTATACAACTGACTGGTGAATATCTATATGTCATAGGAATTTTTGGAACAACATCATAGATTTTAATCGTCAATATGGAACTGCATGATCATCAACATCATCATCATGGAACTACTGGATTATCATCAACATCAACATCATCAGTATGTGGATACTGGGACATCATCATCATCATCATTAGTATATGAGTACTGGGACTGTTACCACCTAAGTTGTACTTAGTGGTGTTCTATCAAGTGAGCCTGGTGAACCGGACAGGGATAACTTGTTCGAACTTCAGAGAACTTTCAGTCTTGCTTCCGGGAAGCTTTGTTGTATCATATCACATGTTCATACCCCAGGGGGGAATTGTAATAAATGTTCTAGCATGATAGTGTCTGTAAAAGACTCAGTCTCTTAGACTTCATTTGTCAATCCGATCAGCCCATGGTGTTTTTTCCCTTGG
>LPNX010200681.1:0-60843 GCA_001517045.1 Pseudotsuga menziesii
CCATTCTATACCTCCCTTCTCTCTAAATTCACTAAACATCCCTATTTCCCCCCCTACCTTGATCTCTATCTCTTTCTCACCTCCAACCCCCCTCCTCCCCCTACCCCTAGTCCCCCACACTCTTCGCCCTTTGAATCCCTCTCACTCAGTCACTCATGTTATTGTAATTGTAACTTCAGAATATATTCTGATGTATATTATTATTGTATATTGTTGTGCCCCCATTGGATATGTTTTTACCTCCTTTCGGGATGTAATTATTCTCTTTGGTCATTGAGGTAAATTCTCCATTTTAAGTCGGGGTGGTAGTCCCAAAATTGAATATATTAAAATGTATTTTTAGGCCCCCCTAGGAGAAGTCGGGTGTGTTAGAGTAAGAAGTCGTCCTAGTCAAGTTGTAAGGTTAGTCACTTGATAGGTATAAACAGGTAGGAACCCTCCCTCATTAATACACACACTCACTCGCTCAAGTTCACATGAGGAGAGAGAGAGAAAATCAAGGAGAAGAGAGAGAGATCTAAAGAATACTTCTTATACTTGCATTTTTCCATCTTGTGATTTTGTCTTTGTGACGGAACTATTCTGAGGAAGTTTGTGGGGTTTTCTCCTATATGGTTTCCTCGAGGAAAATATGGGTGTCTTGTGTATCCTCTCTATCTTATGCATCTTGTTGTGCTTGTTATTCTTTTAGATAAAGATCCTAATCAATTTGAATAAGATTAGAAAAGTTAATATGATATCAGAGCCTCTCTGAAAAAAGGCACCATGCAGCAGCGTAAACTAGGGCTTCCTAGTTCAAGGTCTTCTCTCCATAGATCGCTAAGAAAAGAGGGATAAGATAACTCTCCCTAGGAGGGTGCATATTTTGCTAGAAGCATAATCAAACTTGGATATGTTTCAATTTTTTACTATGGGACACTACAGGAATAAACTAGGGCACCAAGTTTTAGAGGATTCCCACCTTAACTTTCAGAAAAGGACCTTATTAAGTAACTCGCCTCAAGGAGGCACATCTTTCTTTATAAACAGAATTCCAAAATTCCAAGTTTGGAAATTTAGGGTTTCTCTAACAAACCTAGGTCATCCAACTCCAGAATCAGGTCAGGCACCTCAAATTGGTAAGATCTAATTCTCTGTTATTTGCATTTGAGGTTCTCATTTCAAAATGACTTACCATACTTAGCTTGAGGATAATCTTGGGGGAGATGACAACTTCCGAGCATGGAAATATAGGATCTCCCTGATCCTTGAAGAAAATTATTTGGATCAGTATATCAATAAGGAAGTTCCATAACTAGAGGGAGATGAGGCTAAGGCTATCCATACGAAGAACATGGTTAAGGCCATGGCAATTATTGCAGATTCTATTAAGGATCATCTCATCCCCCATGTGTGATCCTTGAAGACAGCTAAGGAACTGCTCGACGCTTTGAGGAAGTTGTTCGAAGGAAAGAACATCAACCAAAAGATGACATTGAGGAACCAACTGAAGAATGTGAAGATACAAAACTTAAAGACCATGCAATTCTACTTTGCAAGGGTTGGCCAAATCAAGGAACAACTTGAAGCATTTGAAGCAAATGTAGAAGAAGGAGATATTTTTATGACCACCTTGAATGGTCTCCCTATATCACGGGATTAATTCATTCAAGTAATATGTGCCAGAAGGAGGTTGATCAATTTCAGTAGACTCTGGGAAGAATGCACACAAGAAGAAGTGTGAATCATAACAAGATAATAGAATATGTGAGCAACTGAAGATCAAGCTCTCGCAGCTCACAGCAGAAGATATCATAGAAAGAAGGAGGATCACCATCACAACAAAAGGGAGGACCATCATCACAAAAGACAAAATAAATTCATAAAATATCCTTCCAACATTCGATGTTATACTTGTGATGATACGGGACATTACTCCAAATTTTGTCCCAGAAACAGAGGTTCCTTCGACGAGAAGTCAAATAAGAAGAGACACCATGCTCACACCACTGAAGCTGATGAACCAATAATAAATAGACTCAAAGCATAAATTGATTCTTCAAGTGATGAATAATATGTTCTTATCTCAGTACTCATGGTAATTATCTTACATGGAAGCAATGGTTGTCTTGTAGATAGTGGGGAATCCAAACATATGATAGGATACAAAGAATCATTCGTCAATCTATCCGAGCCTGAGTCACCTCACAAGGTGAAACTTGGGGATGATTATCAATACCCCATAAAAGGAAGTGGAGAATCTTCCTACAAGCTAGATTGCGGTTTATTTTTTAAGATGAAATATGTGTTATATGTTTTAGGATTGAAGAAGAATATTCCCTCCCTCTCTGCACTAGAAGCAAAGGGAATAAGAGTTGCATTCTTTGATGGCCAAGTATTAATGTGGCAAAAAGGAAAGACAATAGATGACGCAACAATAATTGGATAACAAGAGGGATGTATGTACAAGTTAAAAGGACAACCAGAACAAGCATTGGTTCATGATTCCATAGAACCAAGTGAACTATGGCACAGAAGGCTTGCACATGTGCACTATAGAGCACTACCGATTGCAAGAAAATCAGTTTCAAGACTTCCAAAAATGCATACAAATATTGAAGGAATTTGCAAGGGATGTGCACAAGGAAATAATGTAAAGAAGACATTTCCCAGTAGTGAAAGAAAAGAAAAATGAATATTGGATATAATCCACTCGGATGTCTACAGGCCCATGTAATCAATCTCACCAAGTGGGTATGTATACTATGTTTCCTTTATAGATGATTTCTCACATAATACTTGGATATATTTCTTGAAAGGGAAAAATGAATTCTTCAACAAGTTTAAGGAATTCAAAGCATTGGTTGAAAACCACACTTAACCACAATTAAATATAAAGAATCTGCGGTCAAATAAAAATGGAGAATTCACCTCAGAAGAATTCAAGGAACTATGCATAGAATCTAGGATTAACAGGAATTTGAGCACTCCATACAATCCTCAACTGAATGGCATTGCAAAACGAAAGAAAAAAACAATAATGGAAGCAACGAAAGTAATGCTACATAACCAGGACCTTTCGATGCACTTATGGGAAGAAGTAGCAAGGACAACTGTGTATGTACAAAACCGTACTCCTCACCGAGTACTTGACAACAAGACTGTTGAAGAGGCATTATTAGGAGAGAATCCAAAAGTCAACCATCTCAAAATATTTGGCTGCCCAATGTACATATACAACCCAAAGAAAAATAGGACCAAGCTTGATCCTTCGGTAAGGAAGGGGATATTTGTAGGATATAGTGACACTTAAAAGGCCATATCGACATCAATAGAGATGTAACATTCGACGAAGACTCATCATACACCTGATCCAGAAAAGTACATATTGAATAAGACTAAGAAAATGAAGAACCAAGAGTCCGAGACATGGCAATAGAAGGAACAATTCCAAAATACAATGAATATCACAACATGGAAGAAAAAAAAGATCATATAGGACCACTTCCAAGGATAATTTTAGGGGCGAAATTTATCCCAGGGGCCATTTTTCGATGTTTTTTTCCAAAAAAAGATTCGCCTATTTGCATTTTTTGAAGCCGGTTTCGCCCAATTTTGATAGGGTAATTTTTTTCACTCTAAAAATTGCCAAATTATCATATAAAGGATATAAAATCCTTAGAAATTGAAATATTTTTAGAAAAATATCCCCAAATATTTTATAGTTGACATTTTGAGATTTGGTAGATTTGCAACATTTTTAAACTTTTAAATAAGTATAGTTCCTTAAAATTATCCCTGAGGTCCACTTCATAAGAAGAACTCCAACAAGAGAAAACT
Source organism: Pseudotsuga menziesii (assembly GCA_001517045.1). Lineage (NCBI taxonomy): Eukaryota > Viridiplantae > Streptophyta > Pinopsida > Pinales > Pinaceae > Pseudotsuga > Pseudotsuga menziesii. Next base: position 3,820 of record LPNX010200681.1, read on the forward strand.
ATTGATGTATTTGTAACTTCAGAATATATTCTGATGTATATTATGATTGTATGTTGTTGTACCCCCATTGGGGATGTGTTTACACCCTTGCAGGATGTCTTAATTGTGTCTAGAACTTGAGGTACAACATTCGATGTAAGTCGGAGCAATAGTCCCCAGTGTAACATCATGTAATGTGTATTTGGATTCTCTCTGGGAGAAGTCAACCCTTTTAGGGAAGACATGTGGGCCCAAGTATTATGTTTGGTCAATGACTTGAAAGGGTATAAATAGGGATATTCTCTCCCTCATTTATACACACCTCACACTCTCAATTTCTCATGAGAGAGAGAGATAGAGAAAGGAGGAGAGATAAATAACTGATGAATACTTCTTATTACTGCTTTTGATAATCTTACTATTCTAAGGAAGTTTGAGGGGTTTTATCCTTTATGGTTTCCCCAGTGAAAATATTTGTGTCTCATGTATCTTTTATATCTTATGCATATTGTTGTACTTGTTATTCTTTCAAATAAATATCCTAGATAAACTAATCATATCTAAATAAAAACTAACACGATATCAGAGCTTCTATGAAAGAAGGAACTATACAACAAGGGAAACTAGTGCTTCCTAGTTCAAGGTGTTCTCTCCATGGGTCATCAAGAAAAGATGAATAGGAAAACTCGCCTAAGGAGGGAGCATCTTTTGGTAAAAGCAGTTTCAAAGTTGAAGAAGTTTTATTTTTGACCCTATCACTGTTGTCGGGAGGAACTAGGGCATCAAGTTTCGAAAGCTTCTTACCTCAATTTTCAGAAAGTGACCTTGCTAAGAAACTCACCTCAAGACAACACATATTTTTTTCTAGACATAATTCCCAAACTTCAAGTTTGGAAAATTAGGGTTTCCTTGATAAACCCTAGGTCAGCCAGCTCTAGAACCAGGTCGGATACCTCAAATCGGTAAGATCCAAATCTTTTCTATTTCCATTTGAGGTTCTCAATTGAAAATATGACTCACCATACTTAGCTTGAGGAAAATCTTGGAGGGGTTGATAACTTCTGAGCATGGAAGTACAAAATATCTCTGATCCTTAAAGAAAATGACTTGGATTAGTTTATCACTAAACAAGTTCCAGAGCCAAAGGGAGATGAGGCTAAGGATGCTCATAAGACAAGCATGGCTAGGGCCAAGAGAATCATTGCATATTCTAATAAGGATCTCCTCATCCCCCATGTGTCTTCATTCAAGACACTGAAGGAAGTGTATGATTCTTTGACAAATATGTATGAAGGAAAGAACATCAACTGGAAGATGACTTTGACGAACCAGTTGAAGAATGTGAAGATATAGAACTCCGAGACTATACAGTCTTACTTCACAAGGGTTTCTCAAATCAAATAACAACTTAAAGCAGTTGAAGAGAATGTTGAAGAAGGAGAAATTGCAATGACTAGCTTGAATGGTCTCCCTAGATCATGGGACTCATTCATTCAAGGGATTTGTGATATAAGGAGGATGATCTCTTTCAACAAACTCTGAGAAGAATGTGCAATAGAATAAGATTGACTTGTAACAAGAGAAGAGAAGATGGGAGCAACTAAAGATCAAGCTCTCACAATTCACACTAGGAAGAACTTCAAGAAGAAGGAGAAGAAGGACAAGAAATCGAAGAAGACCAAAAGAGATACTTCAAATGTTCAATGCTACACTTGTGATGAAAAGGGACATTTTGCAAGAGATTGTCCCATAATGAAAAAAAGACACCATGCTCATATTTCCAAAGATGATGAACCAACAAACAAAAGATTCATACGGGAGAAGGATGATTCAAATGAAGAGTATGTGCTAACTACAACACTTATGGCCACTCTCTCACATGAAGAGAAGTGATTAGAATAATTCGTCAATATGTATGAACATGAGTCACCACACAAGGTTAAACTTGGGTATGACTACCAATACCCCATAAAAGGGAGTGGAGAAGCTTCATACAAGCTTGAATCTGGGAAATACTTAAATATGAAGGATGTGTTATATGTTCCAGGATTGAAGAAGAACCTTCTCTCCATCTCTGCACTAGATGCAAAGTGTATTAGGTTTATTTTTTTGATGTCCAAGTTGTGGCCCAGAAGAAATACAATAGAGGATGCAATAGTGATTGGAGAGGAAGACAGAGGCTTGTACAAGCTAAAGGGAGAGCCTGAACAAGCACTGGTTCATGAGTCAATTGAACCAAGCGAAGTGTGTCACAGAAGGCTTGCACATTTGCACTATAGAGCACTACCAATGGAAAGCAAAGAGATCTTAGGATTTCCAAAGATCCAGACAAAGCATGAAGGCATTTGCAAAGGATTTGCACAAGGAAATAATGCGAAGAAGAGATTTCCCATCAATGAGAGAAAGGATAAAGGAATACTGGAGATCGTACACTTGGATGTATGTGGACCCATGTCTTCTATCTCATTAAGCGATTATGTGTACTATGTTTTCTTTATAGGTGACTTCTCACATAAGACTTGGATATATTTATTGAAAGGGAAAAGTGAAGTTTTCAGTAAATTCAAGTAATATAAATCCTTGTTCGAGAACCATACTGATAGGAAGACCAAGATTCTACGGTCAAATAATGGCATAACATTCACCTCAGAAGAATTCAAGGAACTCTATAGAGAATCTGGGATTAAGAGGGAGTTGAGCACTCCATATGATCCTCAACAGAATGGGGTTGCTGAATGAAAGAACCAAACCATCATGGAAGCAATAAGAGAAATGTTGCATGAGCAGGATATTCCTATGCACCTTTAGATGGAGGCACTAAGAAAAACTATGTATGTACAGAACCGTACTCCTCATCGAGTACTTGAAAACAAGAATCTTGAAGAGGATTTCTCAGGAGAGAAACTAGAAGTCAACCATTTGAGAATATTTGGCAGCCTGGTGTACATACATATCTCAAATGAGAAAAGGACCAAGCTCAATACTTCTGGGAGGAAGGGTATATTCATAGGATACAGTGATACATCAAAGTCCTACCAAATATACTTCCTAGGATTTAAGAAGATTGACATCAATAGAGATGTAACATTTGATGAAGAATTGACATTATTAATATCCAGGAGGAATCCTATACAGGAAGTCGAGGAACCTGAAGAGACGAGAGTCTGAGAAATTGAAATTGGAGAATCAATTCTAGAAGACCATGAAGACCAATGATATGACATAACCACAAGAGCTGGTAGAGACATTCCTTGAGAAGGATTCCCACAAAAGGAAACCAACATGGGCACGAGAGCTCATATGAGAAGCTGAAAGGTATGGCGCTCAAAAAGGAATACATAGAGAGAGAAAGAGGGAAAATCCCTACAATAGCTATGTGGCCCTACTCTATGACATCATTGACACAGAAACTTCCACCTATGAAGAGGCTACAAAAAAAGAAAGAATGGAAGGATGCTATTATCAAGGAATATCAATCGATCATGAAGAATGATGTCTGGGAGATAGTTCCCAGAGTGAAGAATTCTATCGTGACTTCAAAGTGGATCTACAAGATCAAGCATGTTGCATATGGTAGCATCGATAAATACAAGGCAAGGTTCATAGAACTAGACTTCTCACAGAAAGAAGGCATAGAATACGAAGAGACATTTTCTCCTATGGAGAGGTACACTTCCATTAGGACCATTCTTGCATTATAAACAATGAAGAAATTGAAAATACACCAGATGGATTTCAAGACAGGTTTCTTGAATGGTGTACTCAAGGAGGAAGTGTACATGGAAAAACCACTGGGATTCGAGACACATGACAGGAAGACCCATGTGTGCAAATTGAATAAGTCCTTGTATGGATTGAAACAAGCACCGAGGACATGGTACGGTAGGATGGATAGATTCCTAATTATCTTGGGCTTTACCAAGAGAAAAACATATTCCAACCTCTACTTCAAGGTGGAAGACGGAAGACCTGCGATACTCCTACTATATGTCGATGACTTGTTTTTGACATGCGAGGAGGAATTCATTATATATGTAAGGAGGATACTTTATACATAGTTCGAGAAGAAAAACCTAGGTATGATGCACTACTTCTTAGGCATAGAGGTGTGGAAGAGTGCAGATGGGATTTTCCTTGGTCAAGGAAAGTATGTAATTTAGATTCTGAAGAGATTCGAAATGTTGGACTACAAGGATAGCCACACCTATGGCATATAAATTGAAGCTTCTAAGTGATGCTTCATATGATTCGATTGATTCCACGATGTATCATCAAATGATTGGATCGTTAATGTATCCGATGAATAGGATACAAGACATATGCTTTGCAGTGAACACCCTGATCTAGTTCCTAACAGATCTGAGACATGTTCACATGATAGCTGCAAATCATGCATGGAGGTACCTAAATGGTACAGTGGATTATGGGATCAAATATGATGTGAATCGGAATATTAACCTATGCAATTATGTTGATTCAGATTGTGAAGGTGGTGCCACTAACAGGAAGAGAAGTACCTCAGGTTGTTGCTTCAGTTTGGGATCTTGCATGATTTCCTGGTTCAACAAGAAGCAATCATGTGTGGCACTGAATACAGTTGAGGCAGAGTATGTTGACGCTTTCTCGGCTAGTTGCGAGGCAGTGTGCCTATGAAATCTATTGTCTTACTTATTTGATCTCTAGTTGGATGTGACTTGTATCTTTTGTGACAATTAGAGTTGCATGAATATGTTAGAAAATATTGTGTTTCATGACAAGTCGAAGCACATAGAGATCAAGTTCCACTATATTATGGATATGGTGCAGAGAGGAGCAATGAAGCTCAAGTACGTGGAAACAGAGTACCAGATAGTCGATGTGTTGACCAAGCCTCTAGCAAGAGGGAAGTTTGAGTACTTCAGAGAAATACTTGGTGTGATCCAAATTGATATCCCTCAAAAGAGGGAGTGATGTGTTCTATCATAACTAGAGAGACAAGTTGTCCGAGTGTGACATCCTGGCAAAGTTTGTAGGTTGCTCAAACATAATTAGTCCTGTATTTTATCCTTGGATAAGTCCTGGTGAAGCTTGTAGGTTATCCTCATATGTAATCAGTCTTGATGTATTATATGCTAGAAATAGTTGATGCGTGATATATCACGTGGGAAATGAGACAGGTTGTTTGAGCAGGAAAAATACTGGTGAAGCAGGATGCTCGGACGTAATCAGTCATGTAGGTTGTCCTTGGATGTAATCAGTCCTGGTGAAGCACACAAGTTATCCTTGGACGTAATCCATCTTGCGACAAGTTATTCGAATGTAAAATGAGACCTAGCGTGGTACACAGGTTACTCGAATGTAAAAAGTCTTGTGGGTTGTTCGAGATTAAAATGAGACCTGGTGTGGTACATAGGTTACTTGGATGTAATACACCCTGAAGGTTATCTGAACGTAAAATATATTGGACGTAGGTTGTTCAGATGTAATAATTCCTTGAGGTTAACCAAGGAACATAAGAATTCTTGAAGTAGCAAGTTCTTTGTTCATAATCAATCCTTACATATATATCTAGATATGTGTTCCCATGTTGAGATGATAAGGTCACAAAGCACGAGAGGTTTACCTAGGCAATTCTCCCTTTACTGGTAGAACATAGGTTGATCGTGTAGAGACGTAATGCACTGAGTGTGCTCCTAGGTGGTTGTCACATAGTATAAGCTGTAGGTTGTACTAATGAAGTGAAAATATCCTGGCTTACTACTAGATGATTTGGATATGACGAGATGAAGGTAGGAGACGCAATTTATTACCGTGGAAATGTAAAGAAGGTCCTGAATTGTTCCTATGAGATGGCTTGCTCAAGATGGGATGAAGACATGGATGAGGACCAGGCCTACACCCAGTCAAGAGAGGGTTGGCTCTGTAGAAACTTCTGATGACTTATAGTAATGTTCAATGAACAATAAGAAGAAGATGATGGAAACAACTATGATGATGACTCTATGAATCCATCATGACGACTTTGTGATGAAGACTTGACCAGATGTGTTGATGACTATAAAGAGAGAGAATACCTTCCTAGTTAAGAGGGAGTGTTGATGTATTTATAAATTCAGAAGATATTCTGATGTATATTACCATTGCATGTTGTTGTACCTCCATTAGGGATGTGTTTACCCCCTTACGAGATGTCTTAATTGTTTCTAGACCTTGAGTTACAACCTCCATTGTAAGTTAGGGGAATAGTACCCAGTGTAACATCATGTAATGTGTATCTGGAGTCTCTTCAGGAGAAGTTGACCCTATTAGGGAAGAAATATGTGGGCCCCAGTATTATGTTTGGTCAATGAATTGAAAGGGTATAAATAGGGAGGTGCTCTCCCTTATTTATACACACCTCACACTCTCAGGTTCGCATGAGAGAGAGAGAGAGACAAAGGAGGAAAGATAAATAGTTGAATACTTCTTATTACTGCTTTTGATCATCTTACTATTATGGGGAAGTTTGAGGGCTTTTCTCCTTTACAGTTTCCCCAATGAAAATATTTGTGTCTCATGTATATTTTATATCTTATGCATCTTGTTGTACTTGTTATTATTTCAGATAAAGATCCTAGATAAACTAATCAGATCTAAAGAAAAACTAACAAAAATCAGCATGGGCACAAGAACTAACACAAGATGCAGAAAGTTATGGTGCTCCAGATGGGATGCATAGAGAAAGGAAAAGGCCTAAACCATACAACAACTATGTGTCACTGCTATGTGACATCACTGACAAAAAACCTTCCAACTACGAAGAGGCTACAGAAAAGAAAGAATGGAAGGATGCCATGATCGAGGATTACTAGTCAATTATGAAGAATGATGTATCATGAGATAGTTCCAAGACCATAAGGGAATTATATCGTTCTTTCGAAGTGGATCTAGAATATCAAGCATGCTATGGATGGTAGCATTGAAAAACATAAGGCAAGGTTCGTGGCTTATCCTAGGAAAAAGGCATAGACTACAAGGAGAATTTTGCACCCGTAGTGAGATACACTTCCATCATATCTATACTTGCATTGGCTATAATAATTAAATGGAAGGTACACAAGATGGATTTCAAGACAACATTCTTGAATGGTGTAGTAAAAGAGGAATTGTATGTGGAGCAACCACTAATATTTGAGACACATGACAGGAAAAAACATGTGCACAAATTGAAGAAAGGATTGTACAGATTGACATGGTACGAAAGGATGGACAACTTCCTAATGAGATTAGGATTTACTAAGAGTAAATAAGATTCCAACCATTACTTCAAGGTTCAAGGCGAAAGACCGGTGATGGTCCTGCTATATGTTGATGACCTATTTCTAATAGGAGAGGACGAACTCATTATAGATGCAAAGAGGAAGTTGTACACTGAGATTGAGATGAAATACCTAGAGATGATGCATTATTTCTTAGGCATGGAGGTGTGGCAGAGTACAAGTGGGATATTCCTTGGTCAAGGAAAGTATGCAGTGAATATTTTGAAAAGATTCAGAATGATGTATTGTAAGGTGATAGCCACACCTATGGCATCAAACTTGAATCTTTCGTGTGATGATTCATCAAAGATAGTTGATTCCGTGATGTGTCGTTAGATGATTGGTTCATTGATGTACCTGACAAATACAAGACAAGACATATTCTTTGCAGTGAAGACCCTGAGCCATATCCTGACAAATCTGAGGCATGTTCACCTAGTACTTGCAAAGCATGTATTGAAGTACCCGAAGGGTACAATTGATTATGGGATTAAGTATGAGGCGAATAAGAAGATTAACTTGCATGGTTATATTGATTCAGATTGGGCAGGAAACACCTGATAGGACGAGCACTTCGGGATGTTACTTCAGTTTGGGATCTGGTATGATCTCCTGGTTTAGCAGGAAGCAGCCCTACGTGGTGTTGAGTACAACCAGGGAAGAATATTTTGTAGTTTGTTTGGATATTTGTGAGGCAATATGGCTTTGGAAGCTACTGTCTGATTTGTTTGATCTCAAGTTAGAGGCGGCCTGTATCTTTTGTGACAACCAAATTTGCATGAAGTTTTCATAGAATCCATTGTTTTATGACAAGTCGAAGCACATAGAGATAAAGTATCACTATATCTGGGATATAGTACAGAGAGGAGTAATGAAGCTCCAGTACGTGGCAACAAACGAGCAAGTAACAGATGTGTTGAAAAACCCACTAGCCAGAGTGAAGTTCAAATACTTTAGAGAGAGACTTGGTGTTCTCCAGGTTGAGGTCCCTAGAAAGAAGGAGTGACGATCTCTTGCATGGTGGTAGGCACAATTTGTTATCAGGTGTAATCAGTCTTGGTGTTCTCCCATGCTAGCAATGGCGAGAAGACTGGATGACGCATATGCACTAGAATGAGATCTCACATGGGAAGGTATACTGGTTGTCCCCTGAGGTAATCAATCCTGGCATAGTATGTAGGTTGTCTAGGGACGTAATGAGCCCTATCAAGTCATCTTTGGATGTAATTAGTCTTAGCATGGCACATAGGTTTTCCTTGGATGTAATGAGTCCTCGAAGGTTGTCTTTGGATGTAATCAGTCCTGGAGTGGTACACATGTTTTGATTAGGTGTAATAAGTCCTTGAGGTCATCCTTGGATGTAATCAGTCCTAACATCATACACAGGTTGTCCTTGTATGTAATCCATCCTTATGTGGTCCCATGTTGGAGATGATGAGATGTCACAAGGAACTTGATGTGTTCCTAGGAATTTCTCACATAGTGGTAGACGTAGGTTGTCATTGAGATGTAATGAGTCCCGAAATTCCCCTATGTTTATAGAACGTGGGTTGATCATGGTTGGACACAATGCACTTGGTGTGCTCCTAGGTGATTATTGCATAGTGGTAGACACAACTCGTCATTGAGACGTAATGATTCCTCGTGTTCTCTTATGTTGGTATAACACAAGACTTGGTTAGTGACATGCATTTGGGTTGTGCTCCATGCATGATGACGAGATGATGTGAATACGGCACGATGACGTTAGGAGATGCAGGTGTTTTCCATGGCAATGTAATGAATGGTCCTAGGTTGTACCTATGTAGTGACTTTCCCGTGGATATGATGAATACCTAGATGAGGACTAGTAATGCACCTAGCATGGAACAGGGTTGGCTCTGTAGAAACTTCCTACAATGGATAGACATATAGATGTCACTATTCAATCATCAACAAGATGAGAACTACAACAACATCGATGATTATGATTCAACTATGGTGACATGACCAGATGTGTTGATGGTTGTGGTGAGAGAACACCTTCCTAGTTAAGAGACAATGGTGTTGTAATTGTAACTTCAGAAGATATTATGATGTATATTATTATTGTATATTGGTATACCCCTATTGGAGATGTTTTTACCTCCTTTAAGGATGTCATTATTGTCTTAATTCATTGAGGTAAAGCCTCTGTTGTGATTTGGGGAAGTAGTCCCCAAATTGAATATAATAAAATGTATTTTTAGGTCCCCCTAGGAGAAGTCGACCCTATTAGGGTAATAATTTGTACCAGTCAAGTTGTAAGGTTAGTCACTTGATAGGTATAAATAGGGAGGCACCCTCCCTCATTTATACACACACTCACTCACATAAGTTCACATGAGGAGAGATAGAAAATCAAGGAGGAGAGAGAGATTTGTATAATACTTATTATACTTGGTTTTTTACATCTTTTTATTTTGTCTTAGTGACATAACTATTCTTAGGAAGTTTGTCGATTTTTCTCCTTTATGTTTCCCCGAGGAAAATCTTTGTGTCTTGTGTATCTAATCTATCTTATGCATCTTGTTGTGCTTGTTATTATTTTAGATAAAGATCCTAATCAATTTGAATAAGATTATAAAAACTAACAACTCACCCCTCTAATCCACCTACTCTTATCACCCACACATATATCTCATATATCTCACACCCAACCCCTTAACACCATCCTCCCCATTCTCTCTCTCTCTCTCTCTCTCTCTCTCTCTCTCTCTCTCTCTCTCTCTCTCTCTCTCTCTCTCNTCGTCTCTCTCTCTCCCCTCTCCCCCCCAACCCTTACTAAATCCATCCATTTTTCTAAAACAACCAACATACATGTATGCTTTCCCAATCTAACTTTATGAATCCTCATCTAGCATATGATGTAACAAAAAATAATCAATAAACACTTTTTGTGTTGTGTGAACCTTTAGGCTCGAGCTTTAAACCTTTCTCTCATACCATAAGTAGTGACCCTCCCGGGGGCCCAATCTATAACTATTTAACATTTATAATTCACCAGTTTCAATTATAAATCATTGTATAAAATAAATTACAATAATAATACGTTTCAATGAAAATTCATGAAAAGATAAAACAATTAATTAGAATGAACCTGATTACAACAGTTGTCCAGTTGTTAGCGAAGATTTGCGCAATTGTTGTTGCTCCAATCCAATCCCGTGATCTTTCCAATTTACTGATTGACTCCTCGGTTGACCTCCCTACCACACTAGGAGTAATACTCTTCCTCCCAGACCCCCACGCTAATAGGGGTCATAGAAGACGCACACACAAGCAAAGGTTCATAAATAAGCTCCCACTCACCAGAACACTTTCAAGCCAAACTCACATAGACCACACTTCAAAACTCAAATGCCATTATGAAATTCAAATAACATTAGGGAGCCAAGAGATTCACTTTCCTTCCTTGCCCCTTTATTAAATAGAAAAATATCTCGTGAACTTGTCGCTTCATGCAAAGATACTCTTTTTATGCAATTTCTCATTATTATTATTCACCCATCCATGTGTCGTTCTCACATGAGAGTGCATATATGTCCCACAATATGCTCCTAGATGTTCCTTTATGCTAGGAATTTAATCCCTAAATCAGTGGGTGCGAGTGGAGTTAACTCTATAATGTCCCTTGGTCCATATTTGCTCCATATCTAAATATTTATCATTTATTTAATTACAATAAATCATTTTATGGACAAAACAAACTAATGCATAACTATATGTCCAATACAAAATATTTACATGAAATATTTTCCCATGATTGTCTACGCACCACATCTACAAGCCCTTCTAACAATAATTTCCTCTTTCTTTCTCATGACTATTTAGGTACCACATTTAAGGGCCCTTCGAACAATAATTTCATCTTTCTGTTGTGCAGGGAGTTCATGTAGTGGTGTATGAATCGTTACCATACACCAATCCTTTACACTCTATGTGAGACTAATGGTGTTGAGGAGTAAGATCGTCCTCACTTCATGTCCTTTAACAACCTCGTATGTGACCAAGTCATTATGGTCCCACCTGTACGACATCATGCCACCCAAGCAAAGCTGGAAGGGTTTCCATTTGTGCATGGACTTCTTTTCGGAGTAGACAATCCGTCGTTGTACCCCCATGTGCATGTGCCACTGCACACACTCAAAGCGCATATTAGTAGCGTTGCTAAAAAAGATCATCATTTAATATTCAATTTCATATGTTGTCACTCCTTAAGAAATATCTATTCAATTTACAAAAATAACTTGTCCATTTAATTCATAATATAAGTGTTCAAACAACTTCATTTTTCCACGTTTCTTATTCATTCAACATAATGCAATAATAATCATATTATTTCACATGTGCTAGTCAATCAATGGCATGTTCAAAAAAATAATCATACTTCATTCATATGTGCTAGTCAATCAACAATTATAATCATAAAATCAATCATATTTTGATAGTCAGTCAGCAATTTATTCAAGGTAACAAAAGCAATATTTATTCTAGATTATTTAGTCGGGTCACTTCAACAAGTTCCCTTAAAGTTTATTAGACAAACGTAGTTGGAGGCGGGCATTACAATGCTTTTGTTGAAGATTAAAGAGAAAGAGCTTGTTGTTTCTTACAAGCCCAAGTGATAGGTCTAGAACTAAGATTGGAAACATAACTCGCAGTAGACTTGTGAGCATCAAGGTTGCTAACCCAATTGAAAATCAATGAAACAAACCACTAAAAACGTCTCTCCTTAATATAATTCATCTCAAATGGAATTGTACCCTAGATATACCCAAAGTATCATTTTTTCTACTTTCCAATGACTTTCTTGGGACATCTACATATACTAGGAAACAAGACCAACATCAAAGAAAATATTAGGATGGGTATGAGTCAAGTACAAAAGGGTACCAAATCACTCATGTTACAAGGTGGTATCTACTTTGGGTGTAATACAAGTGGAAACAAGTTTGAATCCAAATTGGAAGGGAGATGGGTGTATTCCACATAACTTAAAAGTTTTGGGTCACTACAATCAAAATAAGGTCATCAATAAAGAATAAGTATTCTGAGACGGTTTCCTTCTTTCTTGATATAGACATTGGGGTCATAATGAAATCTAGAAAAAATGGTTTCAAGAATAAATTTATCCATTTTAGCATATCATGTCTAAAGAGCTTGTTTAAGCCATAAAGAGATTTCTTAAAATGATAAGTAAGTCTAAAATCATAATAAATAGAGCGAGGAGGTTGTTCCATGTAAATGTTTTCTTGTAAATCTCCATTCAACAAGGTGGGTTTGACATCCATTTTGACGGACCTTCCATTTATATGAAGTGGCAAGTGTTAAAACAACGCAGATGAAATTCACTTTGGCTATGGGAATAAAGGTTTGATTATAGTCAATCCCTTCAAGTTGAGAAAATACTTTAGCAACTAAATGAGCCTTATATACTTCAACACTTGCATCTGAAGCATGCTTATCTATGTACAAAGCATTCACATTTGAAAAGTTGTTTCCTTTTTAAAGGAGGTACAAGATCCCAAGTATCATTCACCATTAAGGAACAATATTCTTCATTCATTGTTGCATTCTGATCTAGATGGAAGAAATATTATACAAATTTTTATGGATCATCAATCTTTGAAACTTGAGCCAAAATAGAGGAGGATCATAGGAACCGTGAACATGTATGGAGCTGATCTAAAAGAACACCTACAAGATCACTGACTACTTCTCGTGTTGTATGAACCCATATTTGAAGTTGTGGTGTTGGTTTAGGTTCATGTTCAAATGACCCAAATAAAGGAAGGTGAGTGGGCAGAGGTGGATTTTCATCCTCAATGACATCATTTGAACAAGAAACTACATATGATCATTAGCAAAAATGTTGTGGGCTAAAATATGGCACAATCTTCAAACATGGATCACATGACGGATATGGCATAAATTCCAAAGATGGGTTGTAGGTTGAAGATGGCACAAAATTTGAATTAGACTCACAGTTTGAGTGGTTTTAATCAAATTTAACATCTCTTATAATAATAATTTCATTGGAATGAGGTTGAAGAATTCTATAACCTTTTGCTTCTTCAAAATATCCAAAAACAATGCATTGCTCATCGTATGTTGTAATGCTTTTGTTTTCTCATTAGAAATGTAAGCTCATGCTTCACTACAAAACCCAAAAAATGGATTACATCTGGTTTAATTTTATTCCATGCTTATTCTGGTGTTATATTTTTAAATCCTTTATGGGATTGTGATTAAGTACGTAATTTGCACAATCAATGGATTCTACCAAAAAAAGTGTGTCATTTACTTTAATGTACAATTAGTTCTCTCATCAACACCATTTTAATGTCGCGTGTATGGAACATGTATGTTGCACATGAATGCCTTGTGTAGTGCAGTAAGTTGTGAAGTTGTTTTTAACATATTCACATCCATTATCTATTCTTAATATTTGAATTTGATGTCCAAGTTTTTTTTTCTACAAGGGCCTTGCAGGCAAAAAACATATCAAAAACTTCACTCTTAAATTTTAGGAAATAAATCCAAGTGCATCTGAAGAAGTCATCGTTCAAAGTTAAAAAGTACTTGACCCCAAAGAAATAAGAAAAAGAAGTGGAACACATAAATCACTATGAAAAAGATGTGAGGGGGTCGAGGCATGCTAAGAGACATAGTTTTCAAATTGTATCGATGATGTTTTCTAAGAAAAAATTCAATACAAACACCATCTTTGCAAGAAATAAGAGGAAGGCCGGTCACCATATTCTGATTACATGGTTGTTGCAATGAGAAATAGTTTTGATGACCGCATTTATCATGCCAAATTTTCCTCTAGTTGTCACTATGACCAATAAAAATTGATCGAAAATATGATGACCCAAAGTTGTCAAATATGTACAATCCCGTAATATCATCATCAACAATTCTAGTTGGTAGGACATGCGTAGGTTCTTTTAAATCCTTGATGATGACTTGGTGAGGTGGAAACTCTACAATATTACCTTCACCTAAATGTGTGATGTGATAGACAGATAAAATATTGCAAGAAAGACTCTGAACACATAATACATAATCAAAATGACTATCATCTAGATGAACTATTATAAGCCCTACAACATTAATATATCTATCATCACCAACAAATACTTGTTTGGTCTTACATTAATTAAGAGAATTAAAAATTGATTTATCCCTATCCATATGATTAGATACTCCATAATCAATAAACCACTCATCAGAAGAAGAATATGATGGAGCAATCAAGGAAAAAGTGGAAGTAGAAAGTGCATGTCCATGAGAAGAAGCTTTAGAAGAAGAAGAATCAAAATTGATGTTATGTTTCTTCATTGTCGCTTCTAAGGATTCCATATTCTTAAAACATTTAGACTCCATATGACCATATTTCCCAAAAATTACAATGCCTCTCAGTCTTGTTTCCTTTTGATTTGGTTCTCTTAACACCATTAGGAGGAGCTATCTAAGAGGGTTTGGGACCCTTGTTTTGTTTATTGTGTGGGAGTGTCGCTTCTTTAGATTCTTGGCTTTATGATTTTTTTGTGCCACTAATTATTTGTTAGAATCATGTACCTACATTGTTGATCACTCCAATATGCAAGAGCTTACCTTAATCTCTAACCAAGGAATCACAAAAAATATTCAAAAGGCCTAAGTAAAGACATGAATCTTGGTTTTGATTTCACCTTCTTTTTGCAAAAATAGTGAAAGCAGTCTTGTTAAGCTATTCCAATTTGTACTCCATGTTAACCACTTAATTTTTGCATAGTATTTTACAAAGCACAACTACATAGATTGTAGTAATTCTTCACTTATTTTTCATAAATGTTTCAAGAAGATTTTCAAGAAATTTTGGATTCTCCTAACATCAAACTCAAATTAATATTGTCAAAAAATAGTAACTCAAATACATGTTGTATGTATCCCATTGAATAATAAGAGCTTCTCTAGTGGAGTGAAAAGTAGATATAAAAACAGAATAAGCAACACCAATATTAGTAAGAATAGCATATATGTGTTAATCACCTATAGTGATTATTTTAGATTATGCAAGTAGAAATATAAATGTTTTGAACTTGGATGGAAAATTTCAATGCAAAATAAATCACTAGGATTTAAAGCGATCAATTGGTTGTCAAGCTAGTCGGCTCAAATCTTATTGTATTTCCCAAACATGGTTTCCAACTTTTTCCATAACTAAAGATCCATAGAGATGGACATTTTGATTAATCCACATGATTTGTCATTTGTATTATCTCATTTGGATTTCTTTAATTCATTAAGAGGCACAATTTATGTTCCCAAGCTAACCTTGTAAAGTTCACTACTTTGTAGTAAATCCTTCATACAGGATTTCCATGAGAAGTAATTGGTACTGATAAGAAAATAATCACTTAGACTATCCATTTTATAATATGGATTAAAATATAAATAAATGGTCTATATGTCAATTTCTTGGAAAAATAGGAAATTAAAAAAAATGACACTAAAAATGGATTATGGATGTCAACGTTATGCCCTTTTGAAGAAAGGCTTAAAAATGAAACAAGTTACCATATGGTAGGTAGAGGTTGGGCCACATGATAATGGGTGTACAATGAGGTTTCTAAGTAAAACAAAGTCTCTTATTTCATTATCTCTTCCTATAAGTTACATTTACAAATAAGTTACTTTAAAAAAAATGCCCTAATGGCTAACTCAGCTGGTTGGGCCCCAGTTGACAAGCCATTTCCAGGCTAAAGGTCATGGGTTCAATTCCAGATCTCGCTGGGGTTAGGGATATTCCACTGGGGTAGTTGATTCCTCGGGGTATTTGGTGTCGTGGGGTGAGTCCCCTTCGGGTGACCACCCCTGGTATTCTTCATTGAATAAATATATAAATAAATTTACTTTTTAAAAAATAAGTTCTTGATAAAATAAGCTAAAAGTTCTTTTAAAATGAAGTTACTTTAAAGTTGGATGAAAAAAATAACTTAAAACATTATTAAATCTCTTTTATAGTGATTGGAAGACTTAAACTAAAGACCTCTTATTTATTACAGTAACTTTCAACCATTTGATTCAAAACACCTTACTTAAAAAAGTAAATTTCAACCAAGTGAGCTAATGCAAATATATAACAAATGTTATGAAGGAGGAGGGGTTTTTTACATTATTTTCCTCGAAGTGCATGCTTACCCCAAAAATCCTTATTTTTTACTAACAAAACACTTCAATACAACTGCACACAAAAAACAAGTGAAATTTTAAAACTAAAACTTCTCAACCTTAGGGTTAGCTCTTAGTTAACTTACCCAAAAAATGAAATGTCTCTCTCTCTCTCTCTTGGATTTATCAAGTTTGAATAAGGTGCACAACAAAGAAAGAAAAATAAACTATTTTCACCATATTTCTAACTTGTCGAGTTCATAAAACTAAGGATAAATGCGTATGAAGACTAAAAAACAATAAATGATGAATATAAACAAACCAAAAAAATGAAACCGGAATATTAATTAACTAGTATCATAAAATTTAAAATCCATAATGTAAGCAATATACCTCCAGATCTAATCTTCAGGTGAAATTAAAACATTGAAACATTTTCAAGTGAAATTAAAAGTCTTTCTAACTAAAAGTAGCATTCCACATGAAAATGAACAAGTCTCTCAGTTCATAAATGCATAGAAATAACATAATGTAGAAATCCTTTGATGCATGGAACTACACAGGTTCAAGATCTCATTAAACAAGGAGAGAGGGTCTTCATAAGTGCTTTATACCATCTTCAACTAAAGCGAGGTATTTCTACAGAGGTTGAAATACTGAAGCAACTGCTCACACAAAAAAATCTTAGATCACCACACCAATGTATTACATAGTTAAAACCATTAGAGAGGGAAACAATCCACTACCTGCACCAATGCGACCACTGAAGGAAATATATTAATGCCAAAGGAAAATATTTTACATGTGTGATTCTCATAATCAATCATTGTAAAATGATGCTCCATTCTCTTTACATAGAGATCATGGATTACTTGGGTGCTAAGCCATGGATCAATATAGCCATTAAGATCAAAGAGAAGATGAACAATTGGGTCACTTTATGTCTAGAACATATCGTGACTATTGAATTACATATGTACAAATTCACACTAATTCATACTAAAGAAACACACTTTATCTAAAGAGACATTTGGCCAAGTTGATCTTAACTAAATCCTAAGTGTATAAATACCCTAACGCTTTCCCCATGGACTACCTTTCCCCATCAGAGAAGAGAGAATGCAAAGAATGACATGTCGAATAACAAAGAGAAATTTACCAAATCCAACACAACAAGTTTATCACCAATATTTATTAAGATATATAGGGCATTAACTTAATCTAATAAGAGAATCTAATGTCACCCTTATCAGATGAGTTCCCTTCCTTTTTAATTGGTGTAGCTAGCTACTAACTAAAATAATTCCTTCATCTCTTAGAACTTGGATTTGAAGTAGAATTTAAGGGTTCATTCAACGAATCATAGTGGCCAAAGAAGATTGTCTTCTACAACATTATGTCAATATACATAGATTACTTCTATTTTTTGTAATGTAAATAGTAAAGAACTCTAGTTCTCATGAGATTCAGGCCACTCTAAAACCCAACCTTTTTATTTGGTTTGTGTCCCAATTTCCTTTCCTTCTTGTATTGCATACTATATAACCATTTGTCTAATTTTCTAATCATATTTCCACCATAGCTCTATTGTTGAGCCATTGAACCCCAAATGTATCCTATTGTATAATTCCTTTTACATGTTTACAATGATCTTTCAAACATTGTGAAATACAACCTTCATATTCTCTTGCAAGTGTTTGGTATCTAGATTTTCACATTCAATAAACATATCAAAAGAATACATTGAATCCATTGCAACTTGGACTAGATATTCTTCAAGTGTCTCACTTACAAATGGTTGGTCTCCTTTATTGTATTGTATCGGTGGATAAAGGCACATCCTTTCTTAATCCTTCCTCTGTTTATGTATTCTTAATGCATGTGCAAGTTTGTTCAATGACATTGCAATGTCTTGATCCTACTTTCATATGAAAATAAAAGATGGGTACCTTATCCCTTTGAATTAGATTGTCATACAAAATGCAATGAACAATCATAACCAATGAATAATGGTGGGTGACCTCTATGCTCAAGGTGCATGTATCTAAGCGACTGTAAGAGTCCTCCCGATGCATCTCTATGTCTTAAAGCTAGTCTCAACGTAGTTTGTAACTATGAACCATGTCGTTGTTCTATTGATCTTATTGGTCTAGAATATCTCATCTGACCATCGCTTGCAAGCTCTTCCTTGGATATGATATCCCTATGTACTATCTCATGCAAGGTTTGAGGAATCAAAATTTTAACCTTGGATTTGATGTTATAATTGAGGCCATAAGCAAAAACTTTCTCCCGCAATTTATCTCTATTCACTATAGTGCATGCCATAGTAATTTCATTTATCGAGCCTCATACTTTGATACAAATTTTCTACCTTAATGAGATAAACTCATTTATTTGTCTCTCTATAAACTCCTATGAGAGGTAACATTCTCAAAAATGTTCCTCAGACATATCCCATAAGATATTAGCTACATCTATTCCTAGTTGATGCAATAACGTCTTCCACCATAATAGGGCACTTCCTTTCAATTTGAATATTCCCATTCTCCATTTCAAGTTAGAAGTATAATCTCTCAACCTAAATCATATGGACATGTCATGTAACCATGCTTAATTTGCTTCCCCATCAGCAGAACCCCATAACTCCAAAAATTTCACTTTATCCAATTCCCTATAGGCATTGGAGATCAGAGGATGTTGGAATCCTTCTCCATGAATGGACTCCCTGACATTTTCCCTATCAATTTGATGGGTTAAGGTGTCTAACATATGTTGAAATTAGTACATCATAGTCATCACCTCATCCACTGGTATATGCTCACACTCATCTTACCTTAATGGGAAATGTGGAGGTGTAGGATGAGGTGGAAATGGAGTACACATAATGCATCCTCGACTAGCATCCCTAACTCTCCTTCCTTTTCGATCCATAATTCAAATCATGTTCATAACACAAACTTTTATAAGTATTTAAATTATACATTTATTACATGAATGGATCTCAATTCCTAATGTTTAAACTTGGCTCTTATACCGTATGTAATACCATTTTATACTACTAATGTTTAAAACTAGAAATGTTATACTCAATTCAAATATTATACATTTATAAATGAGGAACATGGTTACCAACCCACTACTTTCTTTAATTACAATATTTAACCCAATAAAAATCAATCACTATAATTATTTGTTTATCTTAATAAGTTATAAAAATGCCACCTCATTAATTTGTAAACCTAGTTAATATCTTGAGTTTAATGATTATGTATAAATTAGTTTCAAATATTTTTAATGTCCCATCATCATCATCATCATTTGTCTAAACATTTTTATATAAAAACAATATAATACTCATGGTGTATATTTCAATTTATATATATCATATTAATTACTTTTTATAAACCCCACCCCTCTCAAACTATATGAAAGCATGATTTATTTATCACTTATAACGTCTTAATACCAAGGCTATATATATATATATAGACCAAAATCAACTGTGACATCTATCGCATAGTTGCATTTGGAATTAAGCAGCATTGTAATGCATGTTAAGGATTTTTTTATTTAATCTATTACCATATTTACTCAGGGTAGTATTTAGCCCATTTCTTTAATTCATAGATGGATTAAGCTACTATATGCCTAGATCGAAATTTTGTTTATATCAGGGTTAATCTCAATATCGAGATGCTCAAGGCCTATAAAAATATCATACCATTCAAAAAATGTTGGGAAAATTACAAGTAATCATGAATGGGAAAGAATCTTCAAGACAATAATACGAATCTTCTACAAAGAACATCGATTCAGACTATTTTGATTTTATGATTACTATCATCTTTCATTTATTTGATTTCGAGATCCTATTGTATTGAACCATAAATGTGCACTCTTATATTACCATTCAAATAACAATTACTCAAAACTGTTAATATTATTCAGCGTTCCATGTGTCAATATGTGCACTTGAAATTGACATTTGTTTTAAGTAAAATATGCATTATTCATCATCGATAACCCCTCCTCCTATAATCACTCTGGGATGTCCCCTTTATCTTTTCTTATTTTCCTAGTTTAGAGGGATGCACATGATACCCTTTGACCTACTTTAGAGGATGCACATGACACTCTTTGATTCTTCAACTCAATATTTCACTAATGTATCACTAAAAAGGATAGAGGACTTGTCAAATTTACTTCCCTTCCATTGGATTTATGATAAAGATAAAAACTTCCTCCAAATATTTTGTCTCCTTAAGTGAACCAACAACAAAGAAGAGGATGTCATCCACAAAAGGAGATAAAATAAAACTAAATCTCTTGCAATCTAAACTCATTATAGTCTTCCATATTATCTAAATATATCTATTAGCATACTAAGGCCCTTAGCCACCAATAACAAAATCAATGGCAATAGATGACATCCTTACTTAAGACTTATAGATAGTTAGAAAAATAGTAAAGGTGGTTAATTAATTAAAAGAACAAAGGATGATGAGGTTAAGCAGTTTTCAATATAGTTGATGAATTGAAGGTTAAATCTTGTGTGCATCAATATAAGCCTTAAACACAACCATCTTACTCTATCATAAGATTTGGACATCTCAATATTGATACCATTGATGGAATCTTCTTGACTTTAATAGAATACAAGACTTCTTGTGACCCCAACATCTTGAATCTATCTCTCTTCTAGAAATCCAAATTGCTCCACCAACATAGCTCTAGATAATAAAAAAATTAATTATCCTTGCTATTTGTTGGAAATACTCTTTTAGATGGCATTGCTTAAAGAGATAGATAAAAAGTCATCAAAAGTGGTTGGAATATCCTTTTTATCTATTAGTGATACAAAGGTCGCTTCCATTGCCCATAACACATTTCTAGAAGTTATTTATTTCACTGCCACTAATAATAAATCAGTTTCCATCCACTCATAATGAGCCTGGAAAAAAACAATTGACCATCCATTAAGACCATGTCTCTTGTCCTTTGAGAAGGGAAAACCCAATTCATTGAGTTCTTCCTTTTTCAACCCCTAAGTCTTTACTACCTTCCTGATCTATAAATCTTGGAAATAATTCAACAAGTTTTATAATTTCAACTATGCTAGCACTTTCTAGTTGTGAAAAAAGGTTATTAGAGAAACTTACTCTCACATCTTCAAGTTCATTGAACTTCGAGGCTTTCATTTGGCTTGGGCATTTCCCAAACTGTATTTCTAATATTTCTCCCTTTAACATAATTATAGAAGAATTGAGTGTTTTCATCACATTGAGATAGACATGATCACTCTACTTTAACCTCCACTTTCCTTCCTATTCCAAAATATTTTTCTTTCCTTCTTCTAAGGACTTTAATTATTATTTTTCTTCTTCAGAGAAGAGTCCATCAAAATGTCTACTAAACAAGTCTAAAATTCGTCATTCTAACTCTTCTAAGATGTATTATATTTTTATTTTTCTCATACCATGGTTTCCTTCTTGACTCTTTGCATATTTTGGTAGAATTGGAACGTGTAAACATCCTTTGTGTTGGTATCAAACATTCTCCATTCATCCTTCATTAAGCTGGAAATTCTCATCTTGTAACCAATGGGAATTGAAGCTTAAAAGGGGCAAGGGGTTTCCTATCATCCTTTTGAACTTGGAGGAAAATGGGTACATGGTTTGCTACCCCTCCATCCCCAATTTCCTTTATCCTTGCATATCTTTCTATCATTGTTTAAGAAACAATAAACATGAAAAGTTTACCTATCCTAAAATTCCTTCAAGTTGTGGGATTAGTTCTATAGGGTCAAAATCACATAACTTGAGCATTTCCAATTTGTTCAAGAAAAAAGTAGTGAGGGGATCAATTCTACCATGTTTCCCCAAACCTCTCATTTCCTTAGTACAAATTTAAATCTCCACTAATTAACACCATCTCCCTTTTGAGGTCTTGAGAGTAAAAATACCATGTCGAAGAAGCTTGTCTTTCATTGTATTGCTCATATAATTGCATATAGAGAAAAACAGCCATAACTCCTACTTCCATCCTCCAAGGCTTACCTAATTCCAAACAAACCCCTTCTAATGAAACCCTAATTTTTAACGAAATACATACTAGATTGCATCCATGCAACAATACAGAAGTGTACATACCCTACCTCCTCTAGATTTGAACTAAGGAAACACATTTTATTAACTATTAGACCTACTCAAATTATATACATTTGGATGTATATATGTATCTTTGTTATATCTCTATTTATATATATATATAAACATTTATTTTATCATTAAATAAATAACAAAAAATAAAAAACTTTAATTAATTAAATAATTCTAAATATTCATTATCTTGATAATATTACTATTTATTTTATTTTTAATACGTTAATTAAGTTTGTCATTTATTATGAATGAGTTACAAGACTAACTTTCAATTGTTTTTAATTTATATTAAATAGATTTTTTATGCTCTATATTTGTTACTTATTAATAATTTTTATTGCAGTTTGCTGGAGAAAATCCTCTTTTTCATCTTCCATCTCAAGTTAAAATAGAAAATATCAACGATCTGAATGAGGAAGCAATACGGACTACAATGAAACGAGCAATACTCTATTTTGGTACCATGCAAGTACATGATGGGCATTGGCCTTGTGATAACGCTGGGGTTATGTTCATAACGCCATGTTTGGTAAGTAAGTTTATTGTTACATTTGATTTTTTATTTATTTGTATATATAAGTAAGTTTATTGTTATACTTTATTTTGTATATAAATATTTTGGAATTTATTTTGAATCAATCATACATATTAATTACAATAATTAAAGGTTCAAGTTGTATGAAACTCATTAAATTATATAATTATGTAATTATTGATTACATGAATTAAATCATCATTTCCACTCCATAATAGTTTTCAAGTATAAAAAATGTATTTCGATGCATTCTAGTGCACTGAGTCCTTGGGATTTGACATGAATTGAACCTTAACTTCCACTCCATATGTAATCCATCGTCACAAATCATTCGAAATCATTGAATACAAAAGCATTTCGACTACACTTTGGTGAATAACATATTGGAGATTCTAATATATCCATTCAATAATAATATACATTAAATGTATCATTTAATGGATAATCAACAAATTGTGTAAAAAGGATATATATATTCTCGATATATGAGTTTGTGTAGTTAAATGTTTTGAATTTTAAATAAAAAGTTTTAAAATCAATTTTATGATTTAATAATATACATTAGAGGTATCATTTAATGAATAATCAACCAATTGTGTAAAAAGAATATATATATATATATATATATTCTCGATAGATGAGTTTATTTAGTTAAATGTTTTGAATTTTAAATAAAAAGTTTTAAAATCAATTTTATGAATATTTCTTTTATATATCTTATTCGATATCTTTACTATGTTAGATGTTATAATTAAAGGTTGACCTATTTTCCTGACCATTTGCACCGATCGGACGACCGACAATGTTGGATGTGACCGCTCATGCGAGCCAGGTCGTCCGATCGGTGCAAATGGTCGGTTTAGTAGTTTACTCCTATAATTAATAGCAACAAATTAAATGTAAAAAATGTCAAACAAAAAACGTCCTGTCGATATTTGTTTTTGCGAAACATGTTAAACATATGTTAATTTAATTTCACTTAGTAATTTGCACCATTAACGTATGTTATAATATTAATCGTTTCACCATTAACGTATGTTATAATATTAATAGTTTCTAAATAAAAACCATATAGATATAAGCATTGAGTCTTGAGTTGGATATTGGAGGAAGAGAGATGGAGCCAGAGGAGCGGGTTGTGTAGGGTTTTGGGTAGGGTTTTGCTTGAGAGTTGGAGATTGATACTAGAAGGTGTGTGATGGAAACCTGTTCACAGTGTGGGGACCTGGGGAGTGGGTTATTCTATACCATAGGTTTGAAAGGTGGTGGTTTGGTCACTGCCATTCACGTGACAGGGTTGATTGCCTCAAAACTGTTTTTTTTTGGCTTGGGGCTCTGTCACCGGTCTTGTTTGTGGGTTTGTGGGTTTGTCGGACTGTTTTCGGGGTAGTGTGGTGGTTGCGTCCTGATATTTGGTTTTCCGGCTTGGTGGGTGACAACCTATTTTTGGGTGCTTTTTTGTACGGTGCTGGTTCTTTTGAGGTAGTGGGTAGAAAGTGGTCGTGTTGTATCGGGCGGTCGGGCGTGTGGTGGTGGTTTCCAGAGTGGTTTTGGGTTTCTGGGTGGGCGTTGAAGTGCTCGCTGCTGACCATGGGTGATTTGGTCGGAGGTGGTTCTCGGGATAGGAGGAAAGCACGGGCATATAATACCTCTCAGAGACGAAAGTTCTTTGTCGTAGACAAAGATAATGTGATGGAGAAAATTACTTCTCTTAGCGCCCGAGCGTTGGGGGGTCACTGCGAATACTGTTGACTAGACAAGGAATGGTTGTTGAGATGGATGGAGAGCTCCTAGAAACCTGTCTTAAACTATTCCCCCACCATCAGTCGACTGTCCAATGGATGGTTCATTTTTTTGTTTCTTGAAGAAGCGGATGCTACCCGCATCCTGGATGGCTTATGGCTGATTGAGAGGGGATCTTTGGTTTTATGGAGATGGTGGAGTAGGTTTGACCCTCACCGGACAAAGGTCAGAAAGAGGCACCTTTGGGTTTTGCTTCTGGACCTACCTCTCCCTCTCTTGACCAAGGAATCGCTTCGGGCGATTGGAAATGTTTTGGGACGCTTCATTGCAGTGGACGAGGCCCATCTCCATGCTTTTTATAAGCGTATGGATAAGGTTTTTGTTGAATTGGATGTGTCTAAAGGCTTGGAGGATTTCCTCAGTATTGATTGGGATGGCAGTATTATTGAACAACCGCTGGATTATATGCATGTTCTGTTTCGATGTCACTACTGTAGGGCTACAGGACACCTAAAGAACGCCTGCCATTTGTTATTCAACAGTGTTGACCCTAGCCATGTTAAGGTCTCTGATTTGCAAGTTTGTGACTCTTCAACGCCTCCCACATTGACTCAGACTTGGGCCATGGATGGGGCTTTAACATCAGCTGCGCAGAATATCGGTAAGACTAAACCCTGTTATGACTCTATTTGCATTGATTTTAATCCTGAGGCATTGGACGCCATCGATGAAATGGCCCGTGGGGCTATGACTGGAGGCAGTCATGGCAGGGATAAAGAGACTTCGATGGGCTGTGAGTGGACACTTGTTGTTAATGTTGATGTTGGGGAGTTGTTGGGGGCTTTTCCTGAGTGTGGTACTATTGCACATGTTGGGGCTGCCTTGGAGGGTGTTGCGGTCGGAGATGGTCTGGGCGGTGGGACTGAAGGATTGGATCAAGGGATCACTGGTATTTTTTTGGGTGGGGTTTCTTGATTGGAGGGATCTTCTGTGTCTGAACCCTTGGGCGAGGGGTGCCTTCCCCTTCACCGGGTCTCAGTCTAGAGGCTAGTCCTACTTAATCGCCTTCGTTTGTGTACCCTTCCCTTAGAGTCTTTCTGCCCATATTCTCGGATAAACCATAGGATTCTCCTTCCACTTTACCTTTGACTTCTTTTAGAAATGAGAATGTCACCATAAGGAGGTCCCGTAAAGAAAAATCAAGGAAGGGTTGTTGAGGTATTGGTTCTGAGGGGGGTGATGACACTTAAATTCCACTCTCTACTCGGATTAAGGAAGCTGCACACAAAACTCGCAGCCCAACACTGTCTGCACTGGATGGGGTACTTAGAGCACAGGATACCCATTGTGGGGGTTCTTAGATGCGTCTTGTTTCTTACAATGTTCGGGGTTTCATAGGGCGCCCAAAACAGTTAGCTCTCCAATCGTTGCTTTACTCTCTTCAACCTAATATGGTGTTCCTCCAAGAACTCTATGTCATTCCTTTAGAGCGCTTAGGGTCTTATCCAAGTTCTACCCGAGATGGGAATTTTGTGTTGTTGACCTTGTTGAACAGTCGGGGGCTTTGTTGGCAGCTTGGGATCTGGGGCTTTTCTGTTGCAAGGCCTTTACGACTGAGGCTAGCATTTTGCTTGAAGTTGTTGCTATGGGATCATCTTGCACTTGGAATTTTTTAAACATTTGCGCTCCTTACTACAATAGAGAGGTTTTCTAGAACACCATCATTTCGAAGGGGTTACTAAATTTGGATCACCTCGTCATTGCAGGTGACCTCAACTTCACTACATCGGCTGCTGAGGTGTGGGGGGGGAATGTCACATGTGACGCTTTGGGTTTATTTTTTCAGAATTTGATCTCCTCACGACATTTACTAGATGTTGTTCCTGCTAAACTTGGCACCACTTGGCGGAATGGTCGGGTTGGCATCAATGGCATTGGAAAAAGACTCGACCATTTTCTGGTGGCAGAGGATTTGCTACCTTTGATGCCACGCTACAGAGCTTGGGTCCGACCTTCAAAAATTTCTGATCATTTTCCTATTATTTTGGAATGGAAGGGTGGTCGGGAGAAGTTTCCATATCCTTTTAGATTCAACCATACTTGGATATCGATGGATGATTTTGATGAATTAATCTGTTATACTTGGGATTCGAATTGTCGTCCCATTTCTAAATCAAACCCCATTTATTCTTTGCTTAAAAGACTTGAGGTCCTCAGATCGGTTATAATTACCTAGGAGAAAAAGAAGAAATTTGAACATAAGCGTGCTTTGGTAGAGATTGATGAGCATATCCTTGATCTTCTTCTTTCGACCCCGAAGTGGGTTTTATCTGATGAGGAGACGGTGATGTTTACCTGAAGAATCGCAAAGTTGAAATTTTGTCTATTGAAGTTGCTGCTATCAGGCTTAAAAGTAGGGCAATCTAGATCGCCTTGGGGAATGCCAACTCCAAGTTTTTCCATCATTATGCAAGTGCACACATAAATTCAAATGTTGTTTGGGACCTAATTGATCATGTAGGCAATTCAATTTCTGATGATGATGCATTGAAGGAGGAAAGGAAATTTCATTCTGAGCAGGTATTTCGTGATGTGGAACCGGTTCACTTGCAGAGTAAACTTGAGGTTCTCAATCTCTATCCAAGATGTTTTTCGGATGATGAGCCTGAGCATATTGGTAGACCTATTATTTTGTCTAAAATCGAAGTTGTTCTTCATGGTTTTCCTAAAGACAAGGAACTGGAGCCGGATAGTTGACCTGTTGAGTTTTATCTAGTTCTTTTTATCTTATTGGAAATGATATTTTATGTGCTGTGGAATATAGCAGGGTTCAGGGTTGCATTCCACCAGTGTTGAATGCGACTTACATCGCCTTGATACCAAAATGTGGTAAGCTGCAGCATTTTGCTGATTTTAGACTCATTTCACTTTGTAATTTAATATACAAAGTGATTACCAAAATACTCTTTGACATAATGAAACCTTTTCTTCTTGAACTTCTATTGGAGGAACAATTTGGTTTCTTGAAGAAAAGACAGATCCATGAGGCGGTTGGGATCACTCAGGAGGTGATGCACTCTGTTAAAGTTAAAAGATTGGAATCTTCCATACTCAAGATGGAAATGATAAAGGCTTACGATCGTGTCAATTGGACCTTTTTGAGACTTGTTCTATTGCAGATAGGCTTGACGGTGGATGTTGTAAATTGGGCCACGGTGTGTGTTTCTACTGCAAACTTTGCGGTGTTGATAAATGGGAGACCCTCTCCTTTTTTCTCTTCTAGTTGCGGACTCTGACAAGGGTGTTCATTATCTCCATTATTTTTCCTTTTGATGGTCGAAGGATTAAGCCTTTTTATCTGCAGGGAGAAACACTTGGGAAGGATACGAGGGATTAATCTAGCATCCACATTGTCAATCACCCACATTCTGTTTGTTGATGATGTGATGTTGTTTGGCTTTGGATCATGTGCGGAATGGAAACAAATCAGACTCATTGTTGATCTCTTTACAGCTGCTACTAGTATGGCTATAAGTTCTGATAAATCATCTTTTCTATTTAATAATCCATCTTCTGGAATTCTGGAGCAGGTAAAGACAATCTTTCCTTATCGGATAGAGCCCATTCAGGGGGGTTTCAAATACCTTGGATATTGGCTCAAGCCTTTAGACTACAAGGTGGTGAATTGGGGTTGGTTAATTAAGATATTTGAGCAAAACATTTGCCACTGGACCTTTATATTTTTCTCACCCAGGAGTCGTCTTGTACTCCTTAAGTCAGTGTTGAGTGCGCTACTAGTTTACTGGTTTTCACTTATGAAAATTCCTTGCTCTGTCTTGAATTCCATTAGGTGATTGATCACCAATTTTTTGTGGGGTGGTTGCACGGTAGAGAAGGGCTTACATTTGGCCAGATGGGAGCTATTGACATGTCCTTATGTGATGGGAGGATGGAACATAAAATATTTAAGTGGGTTCAATGATGCTTTGAGGGTAAAATGTTTGTGGATGGAACCTTTCCCTTACGAATTGGTTCAGGCTGGGTTCACACTCTGTTCAAAATACATCCATTATTTGAAACGGTTTCCTCAAAGTTCTCGGTTGGATTTGCAAATCACTATGTTGGAAGGTTGGCTCTGGACATGCAGTGAATATTGGAATCGATCCTGTGGCTGGAATGGAGGGATCATCCTCACTATCACAAGCTTTGATCAGCTATTTGCATGATTATGGTATTGTGACCTTGGATCAGATTTACACTTCTAGCTCTGGCATTGCTTTTGATTCTCAGTGGTTGTCTGCCAATGATCTAGAATTGGGTGGTCATTGGAAGGAGGAATTGTATTCTTATATTGCACCTCTGTGTTCTATAGGTTTAAATCT
This sequence comes from Pseudotsuga menziesii, assembly GCA_001517045.1. Lineage (NCBI taxonomy): Eukaryota > Viridiplantae > Streptophyta > Pinopsida > Pinales > Pinaceae > Pseudotsuga > Pseudotsuga menziesii. Next base: position 33,080 of record LPNX010200681.1, read on the forward strand.
CTCAAACGATCCCAATGTTTTGATTTGGTCCTTCAACAAAACTGATGGACAGGTAACAACTCATACAACATATATTTTCATTGCTGGTTCTTCTTAGGACATTAATCAATGTTGGCGTTGGAAGGATTTATGGAAATGGAAGATCCTGGTTAAGATAAAATGTTTTTCTTGGCTGTGCATGAGGAATAAAATTAGTACCTAGGATAATTTGATTAGGAAGGGATGGATCGGCCCAAATTTCTGTCATCTTTGTCGTTGTGATAGTGAGTCGGTACAACACCTTTTTGTGGATTGCACTTTTGGAAAGGAAGTTCATAGGATGGTTTTCAAGCATTTGGGAAATGGAGGATACAAGTTAAGATAAAATGTTTTTCTTGGCTATGCACAAGGAATAAAATTAGAACCTGCAACAATTTGATTAGGAAATGGAAAGGAAAAGGGAAAGGGAAATGGAAATGGAGGATCCCGGTTAAGATAAAATGTTTTTCTTGGTTGTGCATGAGGAATAAAATTAGTACCTAGGAAAATTTGATTAGGAAGGGATGGATCAACCCAAATTTCAGTCATCTTTGTTGCTGTGATAGTGAGTCGATACAATACCTTTTTGTGGATTGCACCTTTGGAAAGGAAGTTTGTAGGCTGGTTTTCAAGCATTTGGGATTAGCTCATTGTTGCAGGGCAACAAATTTGTTGGATTTCTTAGTTGATTGGGTTAAAAATGGAGAAGAACCTAGTTATATGTTGTTCTTTTGTAACTGGGTTATTCAGCTAAGTAGAAACGCCTGGGTTTTTTCTGGGAAGTAACCTTCGGTTTAGACTTCTATTCTTCACTATCTGGATTTGGTTGAGAGCCATCCAATCGGGTCAAAAAAAAGAAAACTCAGGAATATTTGTCCTGGGCCTCAACGTTAGGATGCCATGGGTTTCTTTGATGGCGCTGCAACCCACAACGCAGGTGGCATGGGTTCAGTCTTATACATTGACAAAGAACACTACTACTTGATCAGGGTGGGTTGTGGACACAATACAAATTCCATAGCTGATTTATTGGCACTCTATGTTCTTCTATATGTTGCAAGTGTTATGGGATTACCTGAAATCTGGGTTTATGGTGATTCAATGATGGTCATTGATCGGGTTAAGGAATGAACAATTTGAAAGTGCTCACTCTTGATCATTGGTGCAATAGTATCGATGTTTTAGTGGTTGGTTTCATTTCTTTCACTTGTCAGCACATATACCGCAAACACAATCAACAGGCTGATCGACTTCGAAGGAGGAATTAAAACTTAATGCGGGTTTCTTCATTGTTCAAGAATTTGTGGATGGAGTACATAGCCACGAATTTTCTGAAAACCTCTTTTTTAGGTAACTCTGTGAAGCATGAATGTGTTTTATTGTTCACAGCAGGTGAACGATACTTTTGTTATTTTGATGGACAATATTTGAACTCTGTCAATTTCAATACTTTTTGTTGATTAGCAGTATATATGCTCCGTAGAACAATATATGAGCAGTTATGTAGTGGATGGAAAATCTACATTTTGGTTTGTATTAGGTATTTGTTTTTAATTAAAAAGGATTGAACTTTTTTCTGTCTGGAAAAAGACCATATAATCTTTTACTTAAATAATGTATTATTAATATGACCTCCATCACAATTCTTAGACTAGTGAATATCTTATTAATAAATAGAAATTTGGAGTGGAGGATGAGTTTCATACCAATGTTTTGAACTTTAAAACAATGCACCTCGAGGAATTATTAATAAATAGAAATTTGCAGTGCAGGATGAGTTTCATCTCAATGTTTTGAACTCTAAAACAAGGCACCTTAAGGAGAATCTTAGAAAGGTCATATCCTTATATGGATTTGAGACATTAATATGAAATAATAAATCATCTATTTAGAATTTTTATTTAAAGAGATAGGTCAGGTTTGAGATAAACATTACAAATTTATTTAAGAAGTTTTTAAAAGTTTGGATAAGAACCTTTTATGCTTCTTTTTTATCTTAAAGCATCGTCACAGTTAATGTTGTTATCATTTTTCTCATTTTTTAATGTTTTTCTTACTTTTATTTTGTAGTTTTGGGGATTATGGATATCACTTTTGGATCCTTCATGATGGGTTTGTACAAGTGTTTAAAGATACATATTTCTTAATTTCTGCATATTATTTATCTCCATTATATTTTTTTAACCTATTTTTGATTGAGCAACCAATTTCACCAATATATATGCTTCTACACGAACAAGGTGTCACATATTCACCTTTATGATGTTTTGCTTCAATTGGATCCTTAACTAAGTCTATCATGTTTATCAAAAGTTTGGTGTTGAGGAGAGATTGAAACCAATATGTTCTCTTCCTTGGAATATTGGCAACCTTGTTTAAAATGCTTTAGATATACGAAAGAGTAGTTTTAGGATTATTACTATTTATACCTTGATCCTTATTTTCACTACTATAATTTTTTTATATGATTTTATCAATATATTATTTTTTATAATTAAATTAATATAGTAAAATGTTTTTATATAAAACTAATACAACTTGGATTGTCAAGATATTAATCTTAATAAATATCGTACTACATCTACATTATATAGAATCATAGATACTTAATATCCAATTTAAACATTTTGGTATATACCACTTGGTTAGATCAAATATTCAAAGTCGTTGGTCTTTTTTTGGAGTTTCATAAATCCAAGTTGAAGCTTAAGAGTAGAGTTCTCATGCAACCACTGTTTGATAGTCTATTTCTGTGGGGTTCTTTGACGAGGCACATAATATGGGTTTATGTTGTGTTAGAATGGTCCTCAAAATTAAAAAGGATCATCTCATTAATCTTAAGCTAGGAGTTGGGGCTGACACTAACACAAAGGCTGAACCATTGGATTTATGGTGTCTCTTATGGTTCGTTGATAAAAGGGGTGTAGAATTTCTTCATGTTGTCGATGATTCTAAGGTAATTATTGACTGAGATTTTGGGAATGCTAGTCTCAATGTCCTTCATCTATCACATTGGATGAGAAGGATTATGGAGTTGAAGGAGTCTTTTGTGGAGTTATCCTTTTCACATATTTACCGGGAATTCAATAGAGATGTTGATGCCTTATCGAAGGAAGCAATGGGTCACTTCTTCATTTTGAAGAATTCGTTGATGATACTTTCATCGAGAAAGGAGTGCTTTCTCTCTTCTAATCACTTGTTGTTCTCTCTATTTTATGAAGCTTTTTTTATGTGTTGTTATGTTCATACAAAACGATTGATCAAGCTTATGTTTAACGGAAGTAGTCTAATAGCCTTGCTCTTATGTCTAACATGATGAAGGTTTTTTTTTAATCTTTTTTAGAATGATTAGTTTTCTTAATATTTAAGATATTATTTAAAAAATAAATTAAATACTTAAAAAAAACTTAAACACCAACTATACTATAGATTAATATTTAAAAAAAAACTTAAACATTAATATAACTTTGATTCAAACTGTTAAATAACAAATTTTTTTTTAAATAAAAATATTCACACACTTAATTTCTCATTTCTCATAAACACATAAATACATTCTTTATATTAATCCCCAAAGTTTAATAATCATTCCCGAATGATGGCAAACGAATAAACAAAGTTTTAACACGTTTTTGCACTTCCCCGAAGGGTGACATATTTTTCGGAGTAAACTTTCTACCCGACCATTTGCACCGATCGGACGACTTGGCTCGCGTGAGCTGTCACATCACGCATTGTTGGTGGTCCGATCGGTGCAAATGGTCGGGTAGAAATTTTACTCCTTTATTTCCATGCCATCTTGAACATGTGTCTAAATATGAAGACCCAAACGATCATTGTCTCGAGTTTTCAATTTTGTCATAAATTTGTCTTATAATTATGGAAGGGAAACGTTTACAATTACAAACAACAACTACATAGAAGAACATACTTTTTGTCTCTCATTTTTCTATTTTTTCATAGTGCCCTTAGCATTCTTACTCATACCAATGGTGACAAGACTTCAAATATTCTATGTCCATAGAGTGTAAATTGGGTGGTTGAGAAATTTTAAATATGGAGTGTAAATTGGGTGGTTGAGAAATTTTAAATATAAAATGTAAATTGGGTGGTTGATAAATTTGATTGTATTTACTTAAATTTAAATTGGTTTTTGATAAGTAATGTTGTTGTTATTTGATATTTAGATTCTCTTCCAAAATAGCTAGTATCATCTTTCTTCATTGAAAAAAAAATCATAATTATTTTTTATAATAACTTATTAATAGTATTAATGAAAATAAAAATAAAAATGCCATTATATATAAAGAGACATTAGATATATACATTTAAAATAAAAATTGTTATATAAAGAAACTAAAGAAGAGATATGTGATTTAAACATAAATGTAATTACTACATAAATAATAGTTTGGAGGGTAAATTGGATATCAACCCATCAAAGAGGAAATGAATAAAATTATAGCTTTAGACCATGAATGTAGCAAAAGAACCTAAGGAAAAAACTAATAAAAAATTACAAATTGAAACAATTTGTCTCATAGAAGCAAAGAAGTTAGGCACAGTAATTGAGGACAAACATAGGTTAAAACACGTTAGGGTAAGTTATAATGACCATAAATATAGAATAGTCACTAATACCCCAAGTCTAAAAGGGATGGGAATATTTATAAATCAAGATCTCATTCGAGAAAATCAAGTTGAAATAATAAAGAAAGTTCAAAAAGCTAAAAGATGTCAAGAAGGAAGGAAAATGCGCAATAATAAAGAATATAAAATGCTATTATTAGGGATATACACCACACATATAACAATAAATGAGAATTTCAAACATTGCATATCCTCTCTTGGAACTATCATGCCTTTCCATGGAGAAAAAATTCCATGTTAAGTTGGATCTCGAGTGAGCTTGATATTATATTGCTTATTGAAACTTGGGAGCATGAAGGATATAAGGTCCCTAACATAGAAATATTTGTCTCGTGGATGATACGGAAAAAGAGATCCTACCGTAAAGGGATCAAAGACATAACTTATTAAATAAAGAAGAACACTTTCCCTAATTTTAGGATCCACAAGAAAGATCCTTTCAATCAGTACAGGTGGATAGATATTTCATAAATCAATGGTAATAAGATTTATATAGAAATGTGTTATTGTGTACTTATTGATTCTAAATTTTATAAGATACACAATCTAGATAAAATTTTCCCTTACAATGGTTTAGAATGAGATATTTACAATCTAAGACATGAATTCATGGTCTTCTTGCTAGGAGACTTTAATGTTAAAACAATAACTAACCAATATATTAACTTATGCAATGATTCCAACCCTAATCCTTTATGGCTAGATGCATACCTTCATTTAGCCAACAGATACAAAATAAAATATGAAGACTTTGTTGAGAATTTGTTCAATATTGAGCTCATCAAGATCTACAAGTCTCATATCTAATCATTTGCAACAATCTTACGAAGTGCTTGAAATCCAACTAGATGACTTGTGTTCATGGGCTTAGCAACGGTATCATAGATTATGTGATATATGATATCCATGTATACAACCAAATAGTAAATTTTGGCATCTTAAATGACCATGAGTCTGACTTTGACCATAGACCTTAACCCTAAATCTAATCTTTGTTAGGAACATAACACACATAACAAAAAATTATAATAAACAAAAGCACTTCATCTTCAATAAAAGTGAAATTGATATTTTTTAAGGATTTAAATAATGAATTAAATCTTTATTAATTAAGAACAATATTGAAGACTTTATTATAATTTTACCACAACCCTCTCTACTTCCATTAAAAGGTTCTTTGTCGAGGTGACGTGTAAAAAAGAAAATAGAATGACCAACCTGTTGTATGACAAAGAGTCCAAGCATGATGGAAAATCCATTAGGGATGCTTCTAACAAGTCCTTAAAATATGACAAGATATATAGGTACAAATCCCTTATTAAAAGGGGAAAATTATACTATATAAATAGAAAACAAGAGAAACTTTTGCATGGCCCTAAGCTAAATCCTATGAAATTCTAGAGGTAAATTTTAAGTCATAAAACTAAAGAAACCAATATGACTCCCTTGAGGGACTGGAATTCCTACTTTAAAAATATTTATGAATCCCTCGATTGTGTAGACAACATTTATACCCTTTCTACATAGGGGGCATTTTTCTCTCTATAAGACATAGAGTTTTGGGTTAAGTAGCTAGTAATAGGGAAATATAAGGACATTGAAGGATACCAAGAAAAATTATTAAAATTGGTAGGTCTATCCTCATCCCTCACATCTACAAGCCCTCCAATTTATTAGTCAAACAGAGTTTCCTTAAACCTTGGACTAAAAGCCTCATTGTTCATATTTTTAAAAGATGAGATAAAAACAATCCCTTTAATTATAGGACCATTGTAATAATCCCTATTTACCTAGGTTATATGGAATTATTGTGGAAAATAAAAGCATCATATGGATAGAAAGTCGTGGAAAAAGAGCTAAATGGAAAGTCATATTTCATAGCTATCATTCAAGAGTGGACCACCTTGTTACGCATAGGACCTTTGTATAGGAGTGTCATGATAATAAAACCAATATTTTGTGTTTCTTTGTTGTCATTAGAAAATCATTAAACACAAATCCCAAAACTAACATTTGGAATAGATTAAGAGAGCTAAAAGTTCCTTTCGAGTTGAGAGTTGATGCAATAAGGTTGTACAAGATTGTTATTGTTAATTTTACAAACATTGAGGGTTATTAAAAAAATAATTGTAATATAGGAATCATGCAAGGTTGTCCCCTATCCCCTACCATTTTTAGTATATACATTGACAAGTTATAAGGTTGTAATTTGTAAGGAGTAGGTTGTGTTGAAACAAATCTAACTACTATAGTCAACATCTTTCTTCTTTACGTTGATGATATTGTTCTTAAGACAAATAGTTCCTATGATCTTGAAAAGAAACTAATAAATCTCAAGGATTTATTTATCTAGTATGTGTATGATGTTAACACTAACAAAACAAAGGTTATGATAATAAAATCCAGAAAGATCACTTATGTTAATTTCATGTATGACAACAACTTGGAGGAAGTGACTTCATACAAATATATTGATCTCTATAGAAAGTAAGAAAGTTAAGATACTAGGTCTAATTATGAGGGAAACTATAACTCCTCCTTAGCACTAGTAAAAATTATGAGGAAGCATTAACAAACCCCATCTTGGTCCTATCTTATGTGAAACATCACAATACTTCAATGTTTTCACTAACATTAATACTAGGCTTATGATAATTTACTCTAGAACAAAAAGTTCTCACCACCATTTTCCTTGTTCAAATTTACCACGTATCCAAGAATAAGAGTTTTGACACCTTGATTCTCACCTTCTAATAGCTTAACAGTAGCCTTGTGTGAAGCTTTATCTTAAGGATATGAACTGGGTGGTCAAAGGGTTCCTCCAACACATCGTCCAAAGGATGAGATAACTTCTTTACCATGGAGGTGACACATAGCCTTGTGTAAAGCTTTATCTTAAGGATATGAAGTGGGTTGTCAAAGGGTTCCTCCAACACATTGTCCAAAGGATGAGACAACTTATTTACCATGGAGGTAACACATCGTCCAAAGGATGAGACAACTTCTTTACCATGGAGGTGGCATTAGGGAATGTCACATAAATTTGGTCTTTGGATAAATATCCTCCAAGTAATCTACTAATTTGTGGTCGAGCTCCATAACCAAGGATGAATACTAAAAACAAACCTTAGTTGTAAACCTTGTACTATCTCATTTCTCCTTTTATTCCTTTTTATTTAAATATATAAAAATAATATAATCAGATTATCAATATATTAAATATTATTGATATTTGAATTATTTACTTCATAGAGATAACAATGATTTATTATTTTATAAATAATATTAACAACTTATAAAAACATAATTATTATTATAATAGTTGATGATTAGTTTCATAAATTTTGTAATTAGTTTCACTATTATGAAGGTTCTTTATGGTTTCTATCGATGACTGTTTATGTGCGTTGTTACGCATGGTATACCTTTATAATTTTTAGAGAACACGTTCCACATGGGGTATTACTAATTTTTCTCATTCAGCCACACGCTTCACAACTCTCGACCATGATTTACATATCTAAATGGGGTTTCATACAACAAATGTCTCCAAATTACCTCGTTTCACCCTTGCCTTTTTCATAGGTCTATGCTTGGAGTGGGATTTAGTCTCAAGCTTATTGTTATTTTTATGAGGATATATAGGTCATGAGTTAAGGACATAAGTTTATTACATAGAAGAGGGTCCCTAAGTATCCTACATATACTTAGCCTTGTTTTGATCCTTGGCATGTTCATTCGTAGATAACATACTTGACCTATTTTTAATAATAAAGCAAATTACTCTTCCACTCTATAAAATATAAATCTCAAATCACTAGAGATGTTGGCCCTAATGGGAAACCAAAATATAAATAAAATCTAGAGGAGCAAGAGTAAGAAAGGCTAGGTTCTAACATCACATCTTCATAGCATCTATTCAAAGTGGAATTGAAAGTAAACATCAAGCATGGTCAAACTCAGATCAATGTTTTGAAGATTCAATGATTGCAACAATTAAAAGTCTATTTCATTTTCCATGACATAGAAGAAGAGCATAATATATCATTAGCCCAACTAAAGCTAAACTAGGGTTAACATAAGAGAAGAGCATAAGGTATTATCTACTTGAGTGAATCGAAAGGGTCGTGCACAACTTTGATGGGAAATTCATATGTAAACACTTAGGATGAAGGACAATCCTCTAATGACTAAGTGATAGGTGTTTATAACCCTCATTAATTCCCAATTTGACCCTATTGGGTACAAGGAGAACTAGTGGATTCATTAGTACTACTACCAACAAAAACAAGGGCATAGTGTGCAAGTGTACACTATCGAGTTTAGAAAACAAGCCATTATATTGGGAATATCACTTAATAATATGGATATAGCCATCAAGTATTTATATTGTTTACAGAGCCATTAAATTATGCAAGTCACTTTCTATTTAAAGCTAAGGCCATTGACTAATCCTATCTAAAGTGGGACAAGAAGAAAGGGAATCCAAGTATCTACAAGCAAACAAATATGAGAAAGGTGGTTCTATGGAGGGAGAGAAGAAGTGGAAAGAAAAAGGTATGAATATTGCCACCACTTCACATCAATTCTAAGATCCACGCGACCACTTTAGTAATTGTATCATTAATAGCTACATCCTAAAATGGATCTAAAAAACTACAAGAATGATTCCAAGAACAGTAACATGTTGGGAAAGGATTTGTGTAACCTAGTAGAGAGAATCTCATATACATACAATAATATTTATCACACTATATAAAGAAAAGGGAAGTGAATATGACCAACATTCATCACAAGGAAGAGAAGGAGATGACTAAATCATTCCATATTAAGATCAAAGTCAAGAAGGAAAAGGTGGGTCCTCTATTTAACTTGATTTCTAAGGCCAACCTCAATGAAAATGTTATGGTGAGAAAAATTGGATAGAAAGTTCATGACCATGTTCACCCATACCCACTAGGATGGATAAATAAGGGTTTATATATTAGAGTTACTAAGGAGTTCAAGATCATATTTTATGTTAGTGAAAACTATATTGAAAAAGTAGAGGTATATGTGGTGTCACTTGGTGTGTGTGTGTGTGTGTGTGTGTATGTGTTGTGTGTGTGTGTGTGTGGTATTTGGAAGACCCTATATGTACATTAGGGATGTGATCTTCATGAGGAGAAAACAAATACCACTTGGTCAAGGATGGAAAATCCTTCATCATTAATGCACACAAAGGTAAATACAAGATATCCCTAGTAAGTCACCAAGAAATTTATTAGCTCAAGTAGGAAGGTTATATTACTCTTCTTAAGGCCCAAACAATAAGAATAGGAATTGGTTAGAATTTAGGGCATCTCTAAGGTATATCCTAAAGAGTACAAACACCATTCAAATAATATTTTTGTAGACTTATAAGAAAGTTTTTTGAGGGAAAGAGATACAATTGTTTATGGATTCTTTGTTTTCAAAAATAGTACTTTACAAAATCTCTATACAAGAAGTAGATGAAGTGAAGAAGCATTTGTATGAATTGTTGAAGCATGGATTCATAAAACCATGCACCCCAGCTTGTGGGATCCCTATCGTCATAGTTCCCAAGAAGGATGGGACTTGGAGAGTGTGTATTGACTACATATCATAAATAAGATCATCCTCAAGAATCATTTCCCTCTTCTTAGAACCAATGACTTGTTGGATCAGCTACAACATGCCAATTACTTTTCCAAATTGGATCTCAAATCAAGAATCTACCAAGTGTGATTCAAATAATAAGACACATGTAAGACCTCCTTCACGATGATGCAAGTTCTATAGTAATGGTTGGTAATGTATTTTGTTTAATCTAATGCACCAACATTAATTATGAAATTGATGAACGATGCATTTAATCCCTTTCTATATCTATTTTTGATAGTGTACTTATATGATATATTAATTTTTTGCTCTATTTGGAAGAGAATTTCTCACTTTTGACATAGATATTAGAGACCCTACGAAAGAATAAGTTGTTGGAAAATCTTGGAAACATGAGTGTTCCCAACAATCCCTATTGTAGTTGGGGTATATGATTAATGGAGGAGAACTTGGGATTGAGTATTTGGAATATAGAGGCCACCATCAAAATTCCAACTCCTAAAAATTTCATTGAACTTTGGAGATTTGTATGAGTATCATAATATATTCAAAAGTTCCTGGAACCCTTTTTATTTGTGGCTACACCACTCCATGCCATAACAAACAACCACAAGAATTTCTATTGTAGAAAGAATCAACAAAATTCCTTTGAAGATCTAAATAAAATATTACTAAATCACAAGTTCTCACATTTCCCAATTTATAGAAGCCCTTCAAAGTGGAGACAGATGCAAGTGGATATGTTATAAAGTAGACTTGGTGAAAATAAGGAAGTAAGTTAGGTTTCTATCATTCTAAACTGTTTCATGGTGAAGTCTTGAACTACCCCACATACAACAAGAATATATATATATATAATCTGTTAAAGATGTTAGAAAATAAAGCACTATATGATGGACAATAATAGAATTATCCACATTAATCCCCACCCTTTACAACATTTATAAGCCCATAGTAATATTAGACAACCAAAACACAAAGGCGTAACCTATTTAACCGACCATTTGCACCGATCGGACGACCGACAACGTCGGATGTGACCGCTCACGCGAGCCAGGTCATCCAATCGGTGCAAATGGTCGGTTAAGTAGTGAAATTCAAACACAACCATGGATGTGGATAGGATTTTTGCAATAATTTCATCTCATCAAAAAGGGAAATACTAAAAAGTTAGAAAACATGTTTTCAAGGCCACCCACACCCAATTTCATAATTTAAGGTACTATTATGCACGTGGAACTTTTCACCCATGATGTAGAGAGGGATATATAGAACATTTTAGGTATTACTTGCATTCAAATAAGTGTTAATAAGGGATTTAATATATCTAACATGTATATCTATGGAGAATTATGAGAAAAAAAATCATTTATTTGAGGGTCCTACCAACATGAGAAATGTCTACTTGGAGATAATGCATGTTTGTAAAAGTAAATTTATTTTATACCCATCACTGCTATACTCCTTACTTTGTATTCTGGTGCATTTGGAATGCACGTAACAAGGCCATTTTTTAGGAAAAAAGAATCCCTCCTAGTGTACTTACCAGTAAGGTGGATCTTCTTATCCATAGATTCCCAGTACCGGAAAGAAGGAATAAATCCGGAATATTGGGCCTATTCCTGTATTGGTATATCCGATCGATTTTTTTGATGGTGCTGCATCAAAGGGGAAGGGAGGGCCTGGAGTATTTCTAGATATCAGCAATGTTCATTCTTTCCACATCAAGTTAGGGCGTGGTCCGAGTACTAACACGAGGGATGAACTGCTGGCCTTGTGGGCACTTATGTATTGGGAAAAAGTGTTGGGACTCCCCTCTCTGCATATTTTTGGAGATTCATCAGTGATCATCAATTGGGCTATTGGCAAGGCAGCTTTGGCTTTCCTTGGTTTAGATAAATGGTGTAAGGCCATTAGACAAATGATGCAAATCTTTCTCATCCTAGACTTGCATCAGGTATACAGAGAGGACAATCAATGTGCAGATGGCTTCTCCAAAGAGGCCTTGGTTTTGGACTCAGGCATTTGTCATATCTCTGAGTTTTATGATGATTTTGTTATTGATTTTGGGGAATACAAACTCTTTTTAGTTTTAGTGCCGGAGCTTGTTCTCCTTTTCTCTTTTTGGGCACTATGTTTGAATTAGATCCTTGTTTTCTTTTTGTGATTATGGATGGAGGATCTCTCTGGAGGAGTCTTCTGGTCTCTCTTTGTGCTCTCTGGATGGGTGATTGGTTGTCTATTTGGAGAACTCCTACGTTCTCACTCATGTCATGGTGAGTTTTTGACCTCATGGTCGGGTTGGTAATTTATGTCGGTTCGGAACAATATTACATCATTTGCTGATGTATGTATTGGTATTACACTAGTTATGTAATATGCCCTTTGATTCATTATGAATACCAAGGACAAGATTTTTTCTTCTGAAAAAAGATATAAAAATAGGAATCAAGGAGGCTAGTAATAATCTCATTGGTGGAATTAATAAATCTACCAATGATGCATGCACTGGTGCTTTTGACTTAAAAAAAATTATATGGGTATCATGGTCTCATTGGCCATGGTTGATGATGATGGTGAGGAGTTGTGTTGAATTGTCATAAATATCCAAAGAAATCTCTTATTCATAATAGAAATACAAATTTGGTGGTAACTTTACAAATCAACATATTTTCTTCTAATGAGAAACTACCAAATGTTTGCAAATATGACCAAATGCATTGGATCTCATCCTAGTTAGGTATGTTCCCTATGGCTAGAATCATCATGGTGAAGGCCAATTTTATAATGAAAAGAAATCCCTTATTCATAATAGAAATTTGGTGAAAATCCATTCATGGTAACTTTACAAATCAACATATTTTCTTCTAATGACAAATGACCAAATGTTTGCAAATATGACCAATTGCATTGGATCTTATCCTAGTTAGGTATGTTCCCTATGGCTAGAATCATCACGGTGAAGGCCAATTTTATAATGAGATAATCAAGTAGAGCATTTTACCCATTATATTATTGAGATGGATTCACAAGATAAGGGAGGTTTTAAATGAAACAAACCAACAAACCTTAATGCTCTTCAAAACTTTAATACTATATCTTGAATGAAAAAATATAATGTTCAAAGATGCATGTGAGAATGATGAGATGAGTAATTATATTTTATATGTGTTGGTTTCATTATAAAGGGGTAGGTTATATGAGTTGAAGGGTTATGTGGGTTATGTCAATTAGATTTTGGTAATTTATGGAATAATATAAGGTTATTTAGCTTATGTGAGTTGTATTAATTAAGCAAGTTGGGTTATCTCATTGGTTTGGGGTTTAGTGTGTTAAGACAGGTTATATATATATATATATATAGTAGTAAGTTAGGTGGGTTTATGGACAAGAACATTAATTAGGTCAGCGAGGTACACCAAGGTTATTATAGAGGAATTATCATGGATTAGGTAGGTTAGCTGGGTTAATAGGTTTTGTCGATTATATTTTAGAAGATTATGGAATAATAAAAGATTATATAGATTGCATGATCTATATCATCTAGGTAGGTTAGGTTAGGTCATCGATTATATGGGTTTCATAAGTTAGGAGGTTAGTGGGTTAAGATAGTTATTTGGAGTAGTAGGCTAGGTGGGTTTATGGACTAGAAGTTTAGGTAGGTTAGTGGGTTACATCAAAGGAATCGTGATGGGTTAGGCTTTTATCGGGTTAGGAAGGTTAAGTGGGTTAGTACAAATGGTATGTAACCTAATTCAATTAATTCAATAATAGTTGACTAACTCAACGTAATCCAACTATCCGCGAGATGTAGAAAATTTGGTGGCGGGGTATGGTGAAGATGCCCCCTAAGCTGGAAGGTCACCCGTTCTAATCCCATTGGATACCAAAAATCCAACCATGTTAAGGGTTGGTGCAATCCAGGCCGGGTGCGATCCTCGGGTGATTTTGACGGCTTAGATGCCCCTAGTTCGTGGTTACTTAGCCAATGGAAACCCTGCTAGTCAGGGGGGTTCCACCACTTTGCCAACAAAAAAAAAACTCAACGTAATCCAACTTATTTAGTAGAAATCAACTGGGATGACTACGGACCATGATAGAGTATTAGATAAGAGGATATCTACATGATGGAAATATTTTACTGCTAAGCGTTTCGAGCCACTAGTTGGGATCATCTTCAAGAGCTCAATGGTTGACTATGGTTGGCTATGTTTTATTACAGTTGGCTAGTAAACTACTAAACCCCTAACCACTAACATCTATTGAAGTAAACCAAAATATACCAAAGTTGGTTGTATTTTACATATTTAATGCCCACTTTAACACATTTATGTTCATTATGCACAAAATAGCAATCAGTGATTCAAACAAATGTTTTCTTGGATGTAAAATTATAAAGTATTAAAGTTGACCTAGACTTTAATAAAGTTTTGTTACATATATTGATGAAAGTGATCTTGGACATCATCCCCAATATAATCTAACTAATCAATATCGGAATCCATATTCAACTCTCCAAGATAATTAAAAGGATAATACATAGATAGATCTAGGATATCCACCACATCATAATTTACATAAGCATGAAACTCATCATTATCAACAACATGATGATTATTTGGGGGCTCATCATCTGAATGTATACTTCTTGGACTCCTCTATCAACATGCCTTCTTGATCGTTATATTCTTGTGTAATTACATCTTCTTCACGTTCCCGATGTTTTTATTTCTCCACTAGATCTTCTTATAGCATATCTTCATCATGCCCCCCATCTTCTTCCTACTTCAACTCATCTTTAGGCTCATACTTTACATGTCTTCCTCTTGATTTGTATCTAACAACAAACAACAAACCTAGTCTATTGAAGCATACAAATAAAATACCTACTCACATTGACTTGGAAGAACATATATCTATACACTCAATTGGAGCCTAATAGTATTAATAATAGTAAATCCATTGTCATGATCAATAACAATTCTTTCAATGCCTTGTAGAAAAAGTTTGTATGATCGTACCTTAAAGAGAAAAAAATTGAAGGGTTTGTAGTATAACTCTAATTTAACTTCCAAATAGCCATCAAATCTAATATCAATATGGTTGGGTGTTTATCACCCCTATGAGATATTTTATTCACTTAAAACATTAGAATTATTCCATAATTAAATGTTTTTTGTTTTATCATCCAAATATTTGATGTGATAGTTATGACTATTATGCAACATCACTTTGTGATGCTTCATTTGCATGGCACATGTTAAGAAGGCATATCCAATTTATCATTATATGGAAAATAATTTTTATTTATTTTTTAAATCAAGAAAGAAAGATAATATGTGTCTTTCTATCATTTTCACTAAATGCTAAATCAATCTCCTTTTGTGTAAGATTGGAATAATTATCCAAGAACAATAATTGAATCAAATTAAACACCCCTTTCCATGATAATCCAGAGTTAATTTATTCACGCCACTATGTCCATACCTTTATGCAATCAAATTATTTGAAATTTAAAGATGTATTGAATCCCATTGTTCATCAATTTAAATACATAAATAAACTTAAGTACCAATTATTACTATGATTGATCTAACTACAAATTTCTAAGTGTCCAGCCTTTCACTTTTTTCCTCAATCCCTTTCACAAGCAAAACCTCCCCCTCAAATTTGTTGATTTACTTTTCGTCCCATATCCAAGGCATGCCAGTATCTACTTCGAGTAGTTATCCATTAATATACGACATGGATTGATAAACCGATGTCCCTCAACCATTAACCCCTCAAAATATCATATTTTTTGAAAAACATCTTTCAAATGCCTCTACACCAACCACATTGTTCTAGTGTGAATAGTTCCACATATTTCAATTACCTCAACCCATTGAATGAGGTAGTGCTTCTATTCATTGGAGACACATTTGGGAACCCTCATATGAAGGTCTTGATTTCAACTACAAAGAAATTGTGTCATTTAAATTATAGATTCTAACTCAAAACATGTACTTGTTTAGTTTGGCATATAGCTTATTTTATGTTGTTATTGAAGTTTTCTAGGAGAGATAAAGGTAGAACAACTAAAACACGTAGTGGTACATTAATTTTTCTTAATGAACAAAACAAATAAAGAATAAAGAATAATAATTTATGTCTTTTTTTTATCGTAACTAGTAAAAATGATAAACCTTCATAAAGTATCGCGATCATGCTTTTTTCCCTCATCAAAATCACATTTCTGAAGTTTTTTAAATATTTCCAACAAAACTAGTGGGAAATTTAATGTTGATTACTACTTTCATCGCATTCCTCTCCTCCTCTATTAATAACCATGGAGGAATCATCAATGTACCACCACTAGAATATTGACTCAAATGTCACATAACATTGGTTTTCTCAAATGCCACCTTCGTCGCTCCTGTCTGTCTCTCTTATACGGATCTTCCCAGAATGGAAAAAAAGAACGTTGTCTCTTTGTCCACGTTCATTGTTGGATGAGCATCCCTCTGCTAAGGTTTGTGCACCTCCGGCACAGGAAGGTATGTATAACTCGCTTTATCCTTCTCTCTGTGAAGACCTTACGAAGGGTGAACTTCTCTTTATATAGGATGTGGAAAATTGTAATTCACTTCCTGGTTTGTCGCACAGTGTTTCTGGTAAGACACCCCAAAAGTCAGTTTCAAACCAGGGTTTTTCCTCCATTCAGTTGCCTTTTCATCCTGCCCCTTTTCCCTCGCCTTCTTTTATTGAACCTTTAGCCTCCCCATAATCTTTTGTGCTTGAATATCCCATTCTTTCAACCCCTTCCCCTTCTTCTCCCTGTGATGCTTCTACCATTTTTTGTCTGGATGACTTCCCCCCTCTGAATAATCTTTCGAAAGAACCCGACCCTGTTGTCAGCTCAAGAGACTCTCTCTCCTCTGGAGGCCCGTCTCTCCTGGAATCCCTCACTATCTTCTTGGACAAGTCCCCTATCTTTCCTTCTACCCTCCCCCTGGACTCGATAAGATACAAGAATGTCACCATTTGAAGGTCCAAAAAGAATAATCCTTCTAAGCTCTCAAGGAAAGAAGGGTTAACCGAACCTTACATCCCTCTTTCTGTCATAATCAAATATGTGGCAAGATCTTCCCCTCGAGTGCTTAGAGCAGCGACACCCACTGGAGAAGGTTCCTTATGAAACTTCTCTCTTTAAACATTCATGGTTTTGGGGGTTGTACCAAAAAAAATCCCTCCACCCTTTAATCCTGGATATTAGCCCTAATATGATCTTTCTGCAAGAAATGATGTGCGACCATTTTCAAGCTCTCCTTCATTTCTCCAAAATTAATCCTAGCTGGGAATTTTGCGTCGTTGATTCTGTAGGTCTCTCAGGAGGCCTTCTAGCTGGTTGGAACCCTCTTGTTGCTCACTGCAAAGCTTTATCCTCTTTTCCTAAAATTTCGATCAAGGCCAATTTCATGGGTATCCGTAAGGAATTTTCTCTTCTCAACTACTACGAACCTTACATAGAGAGAGAGTTGTTTTGGAACAACGTGGTTGCAAGGTTTTTTTTATTTTCCCAATCTTATCATAGATGTTGACCTTAACTTTGCCCTTTCTGATGCTGAAATTTAGGCATTAAATGCTCGCATTGACCCGTTAACCCCTTTCTTCTCTCAACTCGTGAATGACTCTGGTATGGTGGAATTGGCACCTTCTTGAGTGGGTCCTACTTGGAGGAATGTGCATATAGGTTTTGTAGGAATCAGTAAAAGACTCGACAGGTTTCTTGCCTCAGCCTCTAGATTTCCTATTTTGCACATGTATAAAACTTGGTCTCATCCCTCGAATTTATCGAATCATTTTCCATTCTGTCTGGAATGGGATTCAATATCTTCCTCTAACCATTATCCCTTTAAATTTAACCATGCTTGGCCTTGGACAAATATTTCTAGCACTATGTTGTCTCCTCTTGGGCTTTTGATTCCTGCATCAGAGATGTTGATGATATGTCTCTGTTAAATTCAAACTCAAAAGGCTCCAACTTGTTGTGAAATATTGGGAAAAGAAACTTGCTTTTAAGCAGGGGAATGTGTTAGTCAATATTGAAAAGGATATCTTCTCTCTCTTTTCTTCCTGCTCCTCAGGCATCCTTTTTGAACCTGAAGCCCTTCATTTAGCTTCTCTGAAAGGTCGCAAGGAAGAGTTCATGGCTCATGAGGTATTGTCTTGGAAACTGAAAAGCATAATAAATTGGATCCAACAGGGGGATGCCAATACAAAAAAAATTCACACGTTGCATCTGCGAGAATAAATTCCAATGTTATATGGGACCTTCAGAATGAAGATGGAGTGTTGGTGGATGGGGATACTCAACTAAAAATGATGGGGGAAAAACACTTCTCAACATTATTCAAATATTATGGTATTTCTAGTATTTCTAATCAGCTGAAGATCACTAAATTATTTCCCTCATTTATCTCGAAGTAGGAGGCTGGTAGTTTTAACTTAGAGATATCTTTGGCTGAAATTGAAGGGGCTCTTAAATGTTTCAAAAATGAAAAAATCCCTGGTCCTGATGGATGTCCCTTGGAATTATTCCTCGGTTTCTTTGACCTAGTGGGTTTTGACCTTCTCAAGGCTCTTGAACAATCCCTCAAAGAGGGGAAGGTTATAAATTATATCAACGCTACTTTCTTGATGATCATTCCTAATTGTAAAAAGCCACAAACCTTTTATGAATTTCGTCCCATTTCCTTATGCAACTTGATATATAAGTTGATATCCAAAATTGATGCTAATCGGCTAAATCCCTTTCTGGATAGGGCCATCTTTGCAGAACAATTTGGATTCCTAGAAAATAGGCAAATTCTCGAACCCGTGGGAATTACTTAGGAATTATTGCACACCATCAAAACTAAAAAAGTGAAGGTTATGGTTCTTAAATTGGACCTTGTCAAGGCTTTTGACAGAGTCAATTGGGATTTCCTGTGTCTTATTTTGTTACAGTTGGGGTCCCTGTGGATGGGGTAAATTGGATAATGGGCTGCATAACCTCCTCCAACTTCGTGGTTATAATTAATGGGACTCCTAATTCTTTTACTACCTCTCTTGGTATCCGTTAGGGATTCCCTCTTTCGCCCCTGCTCCTCCTATTGGTGATTGAAGGACTCAGCCTCCTTATCAAGGACGCGCAGAAAAAGGGAACGATCAAAGGGATAAAAGTTTCTTCCTCACTTTTTTTTATCTCACCTTCTCTTTGTGGATGATGTGATACTATTTGGAGTAGAAAATCTTGAAGAATCACAGGTATTAAAATCAATTTTGGACCTCTTATGCTCAGTCTCTGGTATGTGTATAAGCTTGGAGAAATATTCCTTTCTTTACAATGAAGTGGATGAAGGGTTAAGGAATGACATTTCGGATCTACTTCCTTTTAAAATGGAACCTATGGATGAAGGCTTCAAGTATCTTGGGTATCGTCTGAAACCATTGGGTTATGGTACCAAGTATTGGAGATGGTTAATAAAGAGGTTCGAGAAAAGAATAAGCCTTTGGTCCTACAGGTTCCTCTCCTTAGGAGGCATGTTAATTCTTATCCAAGCAGTTTTGACAGGCATACCAGTTTACTAGTTTTCCATGGCTCAAATTCCCAAATCTATTATGAACAGTCTACAATAACGTATTTTTTCTTTCCTCTGGGGAAGTATTGGCAACAGGCGTAGAATGCACCTTTGGAATGGCACACTTTATCAATTCCTTTGGAATACGGGGGATGGGACATTAAAAACTTAGACTGGTTTTGTACTTCCATCAGACTGAAGAGTCTATGGATGGTATTGAAGGGTATTGGTATTTGGAATCATATTTTTTGTATAAAATATCTTTAAAATATTTCCATAGATGATTGGTTGTGTAGACAGTTGTTCTCTATTCAATGCACCTCATATTTCTAGAATGGCTTTGTAAGGTCTCTCTCGTGGATTATTAGAATGTTGGGTTGGAGAGTTGGCAATGGTAAGAAGATAAAACTTGGTATTGATTTGATAGTTGGAAAAAAATCATCTTTTTCTCCCTTGGTGGACCTAAGGGACTACTTAGCATATTATGACCTTTATACTCTTAGCCATGCTCAAAATACTGGAATTGCTACTAATGACCAGTCCTACTGGTTAACGGTGGAGGATATGGACTTGGATGGGGATTGGAAGTCTAAATCGACTTGTTACATCAAAGGTTTACTACATGGGGGGGTCAGACTTAATGAGAATAAGGACACTATGTTATGGATGTACAATAAGGTAAATGGTGAAGTCACGGTCAGGTTAGCTTATGATCTCATTGTTTCTACATATCTGTCTACTTGTTCTATCAACCCTCATTCATTGGTATGGAACTGTATTATTCCAATAAAAATAAATGTTTCCTTTCGATCTGTATGGAGAACTATGTAAACACTTGGGAAAAATTACAAAAAAAGGGTTGGTCTGGCCCTAGCAGGTGTTGTTTTTGCAAAGAACATGAGGATTATGGAAATCGTATCTTTGTGGAGTATTACCTTGTACGGAATATTATTGACATGATCTATTTGAAACATAGATTGAACCTCCAGTGGGATCACTCCTCACTTCTGGAAAATCAAAGGTGTTGGTTTCAGTAGGATCGGGCTTGTCTCTATCTGCCTTTGTTTTTTATATGGAATCTTTGGCTATCTAGAAACCTATGTATATTTAAGGACAGAAAGTACAATATTTTTGTTATCTGCAATAGGATCTTCGATCTAGTTGTATCCTTTCCTGTGACATGCAATCAAAGGAAACCTAGGATTGTTGGTCCAGCCCCAGATCCAAAGTTTCCCTATGGTTATTTTGATGGGGCGGTTGTTTTGAAGAATGGTGGTGCAGAAATTTTTCTTGGGCTTAATCAGTATCATACATTCAGTATAAAAATGGGTTGCAGGAAAAGCACAAATTCCAGGGGCAGAACTGCTCACGCTGTGGGCTTTATAGTATTTTGCATCATCCATTGGTCTTCCTTCTCTTCACGTATGTGGTGACTCTTCTGTAGTTATCAACTATGCTAAGGATAAGGCTACCCTCTTTGCTATTGATTTGGAATACTGGTGTAAAAGTGTTACCGATCTTAAATCCTCTTTTCTTTCTATTGGCTTCCAGCATGTCTACAAGGAACACAACAAGAAGGCAGATTGTTTATCCAAGGAGGAACTCTCTATGGCCTTGGGCATTTTATCCTTCATTGAATATCTTGAAGGCATTATTATTGGGGGAGGTGAGATTTGGCTCTTCTAAGAGCATAAATGTTTTGGTTTTGAACTCGTATCCTTATGGGTATTTTTGATGATTTCTGTGGAATTATGGGATTCATAGCCACTTTCATACTTGGATAACCATGGATTCAAATCAGTTTGTTGTTTTAGTCACTCCCTAGAGTGCCTCCTTGGATAATATGGCTAGGTTCTTCATGTTTTTTCTATGTGGACATGAGTGGTTGATCATCATGATTAGATGTGCTTCTCTTGTCGCTCCATCTGCAGAGCTCTCTTGCTCTCTTGTGCTTCTCTGATATTGGATTTTGACTAGCCTTTTATGCCCATCATGTATGGTGTTTTTGCTTTGGTATTATATCTTGATATCATCATTTTTGTATCAGTTAACTTTGATTCTCATGAATATCAAGGAACAACTATTTTTTCTCCTGAAAACAAAAACTTTGAAAATTATATTTTTATTAATCCTTCCAACTAACACGATCCATAGCCATTCTTGGCATTCTTCCCAATATGAATTGTGTCAAAAACAGATGAGCTATTGAAGGAGCTCATATAATGGGAGTAAATTGAATCGTAAGAAAAATCACTTCATAACTTGAGGAGGCATATTGCATCACCTTTTTGAAAACATAAATTGAATTACATTCTTTAGTATAAAATAGCTACAAAAGTAAACCTTTAACAAGTTACAAACATAAATGTAATTGAAATTAATTTCTTAACACGTTGACTTATATAATAACCTGTCATACACTACTAAGGTGTCATTCTTTATGGTTTTGTTCTATTCTCTTCTTATCTTTGAAAAATCATTTTCCATTATTTAGTATGTAACACCCCGGTTTTGACCCCATTTTCATTAGAAATGTATACGATGTATATATTGTAATTAATCATGGTGTGGAGCTAAAGGAAAAAGGCCCACCATTGTTTTAACGTTTATGTTCCGACGATTAAAATCATTGCCGATGGTATATCGTGCTATCCAACACATTATAATTTTTGGCATCATGTAAATATGCATTTTAATTAAAATACCCAGCACCAGCTATGTCTATGCAACATTAAAAGAGATGGGGGCATGATTTCCTAAGGATAAGGAGGGGGAAATATTTAACCTTTGGGGCCAATGGGGAAAATCCAAATGTCAATGGGAGAACCCATCAAACAGTCAACTACCTTTCTTGTCACATTCACCCAATCATTTAATTCTGCCAGAAATTGGTTGAAGTAGTTATTGCATGGGGATGGGAAGAGTATGGGCAGGAAATTCGAATTTGGGGAAAATCATTTTTGACTTTTGGGGCAAGTAAACACCCAAAATGCATGCCCATTTGGCCATACACCCATGTTCTTAATTTTTCCTCACGTAGTGAAGCTTGGGAGCTATCTTACCTTCACGATTTTGCCTGTTGTGATTCTCATTTATGATTTTGGATCTCTTGGTACTTTTTCTCATCATCAGCCATCCACATTGGGCTCTCTCTCTCAAACGGCCGGAGGTTTTTTTGTGTGTGAAATTCGTTTTTGGGTTTGTTGTGTATATTTTCCCTCACGTGGGCAGTCGTTTCTCCATTTTCCTCAGGCTGAGGATTAATTTTTGTATTGATCTATGGTTGGGTTTCTTCCCCAACATTTTTTTGCATTTCTCCATTGTTTTCCAAGCTAAAAATTGATTTTGGCTCCTAGGGTTGTTTTACCCACTTACCATCTCTGATTTTAGCTTCCAGGACATTTTTGTCCATGCCCAGTACTGTGATTATTGTCTATTGAATTCGTTTTTTTCCACGTTAGGTCCAAAACGTCCCTAGGATACAATTTGTTGTTATTGGGTTGTTTTCACCCACCTTGGAAATTAATTTTGTGGCTAAACTATTTTCCTCAACCCAGAAATTGTGTAAATGTTGTGTATGCATTTGTGTTTTGGTTTGAATCCAGTTAGGAGTGGAAGAGGTAAACTGCTTA
This sequence comes from Pseudotsuga menziesii, assembly GCA_001517045.1. Classification (NCBI taxonomy): domain Eukaryota; kingdom Viridiplantae; phylum Streptophyta; class Pinopsida; order Pinales; family Pinaceae; genus Pseudotsuga; species Pseudotsuga menziesii. The sequence goes on from LPNX010200681.1 coordinate 56,604, forward strand.
ATAAACCTAGTGCATGAGGAGCCTCACTAAGATATCTTGAGGGCTGATTGTTCCTTACTGCACATCCTAAATAGCACTGGAAGGGAATGCATAGCCTGAGGGACTGTACGACAAAGCAGGGGATGATTCCTTGTGTTGGGTGTGTATGTGTTGGAAAATCAAAGTCAGATCTTGTGTAGGTGTCCATGGATGTATGGTTGAGCTCACTAGCTTAGCAAACAAGCCTTTCCATCCCCTTGGAAGTCTGATAAACCCAAACATAGATTTGGCTTGACTGAGTTTTGACATATCTTTGGCTATGTGTGAGCCTGCTTAGTTTCCTTTTCCTTGGGGAATCATGCCAGCTCGGGGGTGGCAGTGTTGCTGAGATATTAAGGAGCACACTGGCCTATGGTTGGGTGGAACGTTGCAGCGACATAGATGGTTGCGGGACGAGTTTCTTCATAAGATAAGTACTCTTGTGTTTAAATATCTGCATTTACATTTGATAATGAATTACAATGAACATGTGAATGAATGTAATAGATTTGCTTCCACCGTGTGTTAAACATGTATGCATCTGTGCATGTTATTAATTCAATGCATTTCATTTTATGTTCATGGGGCTAGTTTCCCGAGTAGATAGTATTACGGTAGCATCCTCTTCGTCGGTCGGAGGGTTGGGGATGTTACATAGTAGTTATGGTTTTTAGGGAGGAGATGTGTACTTATCATAGAATTCCCTTCCGAAACTACTAAAACATTTAGATGTAGATTTGAGAGCCCATATTTTACGATCATATTGATAGTTTGTTTTAATATTTGCAAGATACTTTTTTCCAAGGAATCATCCTCGTAGAAAATCCTTCGAGTACTTCCTCATGACTCATGAATGTTAAATAGGGTAAAACATCAGTCTTGATAACAAATCCTAACCTCTAGGGGATCAACAAAGTCAAACCCATGATCTCCCCAACATTTTGGGGGAAATATCTTTTGCATATGGCTCATGACTGCTTGAGCTAACCCTTGAGGCTTTGAATCCTTGCAAGATAGATACTAGTGTTAATAGTAAATTAAAAATAATTAATAAAATTTTACATAATAATATATAGATGAGTGAATACCCAAAAATGTTATAGCCCATTTGCATTTATATAATCATTCGTTGGAATTGGAATTTCCCTTTCCCTATTGTTTTGGATATGTTCTAAATTGTTATCACAACCATAACTTTTTTAAGTTCATCAATAAGAGGCTCAAAGTACACGTCCATATCTCTGACTTGAACATGTTTTCAACCTTATTTCAAAACAAATGTATTAATTACCTTGTAGATACATAATAATATGTAACAAACAATAAAAATGAAGTTGTACACTGTAAATAATTGGAAAAAAATACTGGAAAATATCAATGACAACATTGTGGGATCCTTATTTATTGACATCTAAGGAGGAATATTATTGTTTGAAAAAAATACCAACACCAAGTAAATGGATCTCGTCTCTACAAACATATTAACACCGTTACTTACTAGGGAAAACTTAATATTACAAGGTTCATCTTTGAATATGGATTAGTTTTCCTCAATGTACCTAAGTTCATAAGCATTTGTATCATCTCACATAAAACCACCTTGTATCCTCATCTAAGTATGATAATCCATAAACTATGCTATGTTCTTGCACCTGAGCAATCCCTAAAAATACGGAATTACGAGGATGTGACAAAATACCTTACGAGGCATGTTCTTTGGCTCCTAATCAATGGAATATATGCTAATTTTACATTTAGGGAATTACTTCAAATTTAATCTCCCTTCTTGACAATATATCATGTAATCAATAGGGCATGCATTAATTATTTGATACTCTATTCCTCTATCTTTCACAAGGCCACACACTTCTTGGTACGTATGAGAAAAGGGATTTTACCACTGTGGAAGAATATCAATGAATAATATACAACATAAAACATATATGAATACTAGTGATTGCATCCTTATGACAATAAATGAAAATAATCATCAACAAAAATGTTTATATAGCATTTCATATCTTACGATATGTGTGAAAAATGTGTTGGCATCTGGTATTGGTGAATTTGTGATGGTGTATTCCATTTTGTAAATGGTTTGAGCCCTCTCTTAAGCTCATAATTAGGACAACGATTATGCCAAGAATTAATCTTACCTTTTTTCTAAATAAGTATAAATACCACACATTTTAGTTGAATAGAAAAGACTGACTCACCATAAAAAAATGATTCTTTATTGCATTTTACAAATCACTGGAGGTCATTTACTACTAAACATATAATGGATCAATAGAGAGATCCATAACCCAAAAAAGATTATCGATGTTACTTAATGAGTGCTAGCAACTATGTTCTACGAATAGTCAACCCATCATCACAATTCAAACAATTGGGGTTACTCATAATATTGATAGCATCCCTAATCCTCCAATCTAGACCAATTATCCACCTAGGGTGAGATTTTCATTTCCTCTATTTTAATGGGATGTTTTGTATTATTCGAATACTTAGTCATGGATGAATTAAGAGTTTTGTTGAGGTGAATATCGGCATTATGTTCTTTGATTCAATTTGGTTGTATCTCTTTGTTTCTACAACATATTATTTTCCACATGTGCAAGGAATCTAAAATACTCCCTTCTACAATTTTGGGTCATACGATCATTCATAGACTTTAAGAGTTTTTTTTTGGGGGTGAGAATATGGAACATATTTTTTTCTTTTTAAAATTTTTGGTGACTTTATCAATAACACATTGTGTGCATGAAAGGAACACTTTATGTTCTACATTGTTAGCTATCCTGGTATAATCTCGAGTTCTTGTTTTTTACTTCTATGCCTTTGTAAATGATTTATTAATTTGAAAATAGGTATAACCATTGCCAAGGAAAATTTTGTGCAGTTGATTTTTCCCTCATTCAACATGATCCATATCAAATATTCTTAAGGATATGGTAATTATATTTTTTAGAAACTCCATCTATTGGCTTGGGTGGTGATGAGATTTTTCATGCAAGAATTGGTCTATATGCATTTTATTTCTATAAACCTTATGAACAACACTTCCATATTGATTCCTAATTACCAATACATTAAGAAATACTAAGGAATAACTTTATTCCAACTTCATGGTAAATATGATTACAGTGGTAGTTTAGATGATCAACAGTGGTAGTTTAGATGACCTGCGGTCGCAGCGGCATTTCATCACGTCGCGAGGGTTTTCCTACCCTTTGGCAGATATCGCAGCATCTGCAGAAGTCCTTGGTGTCTTTGTGCATTGTAGGCCACCATAATCCTACCTCTAGGATTTTCTGCGCAGTCGGTTTTCCAGCGAAGTGACCTCCTGCGGTTCCTGAATGAGCCTCTTTGATAATAGTGACTTTTTCATGCGGCATTACACATCTGCGTAGGACTTCATCCGGACCTAACTTGTATAGGCATCCTGCAATGAGGGTGAAGTCTGCTGCCTTCACAACCAACTATTTCTTTTGCTTCTTAGTAAAGTCATCAGGTGCTACTCCTGTGGTGAGGAATTGAATAATGTCGGCATAGTACTCATCTGCAATCTGTATGGAAAACAATGGCGCATCTGGCAGATTGTCTTCTAGGTTACTGGGCTCTTCTCCTGAGTCTAACCGTGACAGGTGATCTAGTCCTGCATTCAGTCTTCCTGGTTTCACAATGATTTCAAAATCATACTCCTGGAAGAGGAGTAACCATCTGCAGATTCTTCCCCCTAACACTGGTTTATTGACTAGGTACTTCAGTGCGGAATGGTCAGTAAACATTTTAAACGAGGCGCCCAATAGATAGTGCCTGAACTTCTGCAACGCATATACCATAGCTAATCCCTCCCTTTCTGTCGTGGTGTAGTTCTTTTCCGCTGTTGATAGCTTTCTGCTGGAATATGCGATGGGATGGTCAAGATCCCCTTCTCCTGGCTGGGTCAAGACGACTCCTAATGCGATTCCAGATGCATCCACATGTACATGGAAAGGCTTAGTCCAGTCCGGAAATACTAGGATGGGTGTTGTAACCATCTTCTCCTTCAGTATGTCTAGACTCTGCTGGCATTCCTCATTCCATAGGAATTTTACATACTTCTTGAGCAATTTCTCCATCGGCGCTGTAATCTTTGCATAGCCCTTGATGAACTTTCTGTAGTACCCGGTATGGCCAAGTACTGTCCTCAGTTGCTTGACTGAGTTAGGTGCTAGAA